>CABFOW010000902.1:162082-193214 GCA_902141385.1 Timema californicum | reverse complement strand
ATTAAAGTGAACTAATCTCAACTTGAAATATTAAACTCCACGATATTGAAGACTTAGGCCAGAATTAACCAAGAGGTTGATGACATTTTACCAGATTTGTTTTTCAGGGTAGCGCACAACTTTCACAAGAGATTGCAGCAGTGCATTACGAATAATGGTTCATATTTGGGTGATTTTTTAAGAGTAAATAATAATTAATTCTGGTTCTATACTTAGGTTTTAAGAAACCTGTGAATGGTTTCAAACACTATTTTGGAATCTCATATTAGACCAGCCTGCTGAGGACGGGAAGATCGGGGTTCTTATCCCGGCTGGATCTACTGAGGGTGATTTTTCCTAAATTGTTTCCCACTACCCTTCCACGCCAATGTGGGTATATTATCTATAAAATGCTTACTTCCTCATCCCTATTCCATTATAGTAATTATTATATATGCGTATAACCTAAACAGGTAGTAAGACTCGGCGATAAAAGAAAACAAAGGGTTAGATCAAATACTTCCATGGATAGGTTTAAATTAAGACCTATTTTAAGGTATTAAATTCATATTTAGGGTATTTATTAAAAAAATTTAAGGAATTTATTGCCTGTCTTTGTAATAATTTAACAAATACACCAATGGACACATGATATAAGGGATCAGGCTCGCAAGAGATTTTATTTCCAAGGGCTATAAGGATGAAGTTTGAATCTATGTTGGGTTCACTGGGAATAGTTTTACACATATGAATTATCATTGTGTTTTATCGTAACCTCTTTTCACTAATGCGGGTGCATTCACTCAACATTACCATTCCCATCCCCTTTACTTTATAGTAAGTATCTAATAAAATTAATGTTGATCCTACTAAAAATCAGTCCAATTTTCATAGGAAGGGTCACTTTTAGAAAATACATACATATTATTTTGCTGCATGTCAACATTGATAAAATTTATCTACATTATTAGTGTTATTTTATCCCATATATTGACGTATGAATACGTGAAAGTAGATATTTATGTCTTTGTGAAGTCTATCTTTCTATAAATCAGAATCTTATGAAAAAATAATTTAGGTTTCTTAGAAATGTTCTTATCTAAACAGTAAAAACACGACTGTATAGCATATATAATTATGTGTCTAGCTGTGAGATAAGACCATTTCTATAAAAAAAAATACAGTTTTTGACCAGATTTCGGTTTATAAAAAGATATACTTCAAAAAATTATTTACTTTTATTTATTTTTATTTCGACTGTACCTTGATAAAATATACGGAGAGAAAATACACTGTAGAACTACTTAATTCTATTACTTTCAGAACTGGAGCGCATCGGATACACGTTTTTGGAGGCCAAATAGTGACGTGGATGTGTCGAAGAGAACAAGAATTATTTGGAAACACTACAAACAATTTATATATTTATATAATACATAGTGAGAAAAGAAAATACTCACTATTATTTATCGTTGGCATATTTAAATGTATCTTAAATTATATGGGTTTATTCATGGTGCCAAGTAGTTTATTTGTACAAGATATACATAATTATTAGCACCTACTTATATTTACTGCTGAGGAAAGTATTTTACAATCGAGTCACTCAATAAAGCTCATTTTGATTTTTTAAACTATTATTCCCTAAATGATATATAAGTTCAGTACATACTTTTACATTATTATACTTAAGATTATTTTCAAAAATAGGTTATAAGTGAACTACTCATAAATTATTTTGTCTCCGAAAAAGAAGTGTAGAGTGTTATTTAATATGTAAGACATTCCTAAGATAACCATTTTAAGTAAAATTGTAAGAGCTATTTTCAAATAGTTTCGAATAAAAAAAATTCAGTCCATAGCAAAGTATTCTTAAATTAATTTTTCTCCGCAAAACATGTATACAGTGCTATTTATCAGGTAATAAATCACTACCCAGATACTCATTTTGTATCAAATGGCTTGAGCTATTTTCCAAAATGAACCATTTTAAAAACTCGATAGTTAAATTCCCCTTAATTTTAGAAATAAAATTAAAATGATGATTTCGCCTAGAGGTGTGTTAATATAGGTATTATCTAAATATCAAGTTTGAACGATACCCATCAAAGTATTTTGGCTGTAGTTACCAGATACAGACGAGCAGTCAGACATAAATACGGTGGGTTGGGGGCAAGCAAGGGGTAAAATGAGAGTGGCACAGAATTGTAAAAAAAAAACTTTTAAAAATGTGTGTACATTTAAAATGTCCATATCCATAGTAATATTAAGACTAAACATTTTAACTATTACAATATCGTATATAGCTGAGAAATTAAAAAATACAGTGTTAGTGCTTATGTGTATTCTAAGTTTTGTTAATTTTTTTAAAAGTTTGATGTTGAGGATGAAGGGTATCCAGTACTGAGAATATAATTTGACAGGGCTTTGAAATATTTAAACTCAAACAAGGCAGTATGAATAGATGAGATTCCTTCAGAATGGCTACAATCCATAAGAGAAGATGGAATGAAAGAAATGTTCAAATTTGTATAAAAATATATGAGACAAGAGAAATAGCATCATATTTCCATAAAAGTAGTATCAAGTATCATTTTGATGGTTCCGAAGAAATCAAGAACTAACAAATGTGATAACTATTGTAAAATTATATGGGCATTACATATATAAACAGAAGAAAAAAAAGATGATTTAGTTGACGGTCTATTTGCTTTAAAAAAAATAGGGTTACAAAAGAAGCAATTTTGGCCTTACGACTAATAATAGAACCACAGAGAAAGAAAAGTGAGGATATATTCATGTCATTTGTTGATTTGGAAAAAGATTTTGATAATTTAAAGTAGTACAAGTTGTTTAACATTTTAAGAAAACGAGAGTTTAAATACCGAGACAGAAGACTTATTAATAATCTCTAAAAAAAATCAAATAAATATATTAAAAGTGGAAAATCAAGAGAGATAAGCATCAATTAAAAAGTGGGTGAGACAAGGTTGTGGACTATCACCTCTTCTATTTAACTTGTATGTTGAGAAGCAATGAAGGAAGTAAAAGAACAATTTGGGTCCGGAATACAAATTAAAGGAGTAAGAATAACAATGTTAAGACTTGCTGATGATTTATTCTTTTGGCTAAAAAAACCCCCATATAAATATGTATAGGAATTACTGAATAAAATGAATACACTATTGTAAGAGCAATTTGGCTTAACATAAACAAAACCAAGACACAATTTATAAGGAGCAGCAGAGGTGACAAGAATAACAATTTCTTAAATATACGTATTAGATCTGATAAAGTAGATTAGGAAAGTTGATTTGATTATTTAGGAAATAAAATTACTACAGGTTGGAAAAGCAATGAGTCAATAAAAATCAGAATAACACACGAAAAAAAGAGCTTTCTCAAAGAAAAGAAGCCTACTAGTATCAAATATTGATCTTTGAGTGAGAAATATATTTTTATAAGTAGTGTGTTTGGGCACAGCTCTCTATGGAAGTGAAGCTTGGATGCTGGGAAATCCGGAATGAAGTAAAATAAAAATATTTTAAATGTGGTGCTACAGAAAGATGCCAAAACAAGGTGGACTAATAAAGTACAAAATGATCTGGTTCTAGAAATTAAATGGAATAAAAAAAATATATGAAAAGATCTTACAAAAAGAAGAGATAGGATGGTGGGACACATTTTTAGGAATTCAGGATTGGTTAACTGGTTAATGTAGGGTACAGTAGAAGATAAATATTAGAGTATGTGAAGCAGATACTTGAGGATAAGGGCTGTAATAAGTATGTAAAGATGGAGAGATTGGCACAGTACGTATAGGAAGAAATGGAAGATTTCATCAAACCAGTTGAAAGACTAATGACAGAAAAAAAAAGCTTGGTAAACTAGATTCACAGTTTAAGGAATATACTATNTTTTTTTTTTTTTTTGCACACTTCTTGAGAATGAAGACAGTTTCTCCATGTAACTATCAACTTTTTATTTATACAAGCTAAAGTAACTGCAGGGTATTTAAAAATATATGTATAAATAATAAAACCAGTATGGTACCTGTTTACAAAAACCATCATGTTCATGATATATAAGCAATAGTTTATGTGTTGGTAGGTAAAATAGGTTTAAATTATCAAGGTCAACTACGCGATACCTGTTTAAACTGGTTGAATAAGTTGTGATTTTAGCATTTAAAAAGCTTAGCTAGTGGATTACCTTCCAAACAAATTTAAATATACAAATTATAAAATATATTTAAAAATGGAAATAAGATTCAAATTCTGCATCTTTGCCTTATTGCAACAATGCTTTATCACTGGGAGATCCAGGCTATCCAGTCGTTTGGCAGAGTTGGAGAAACTTTTCCGAATTTTGAACTAGTCTATCAACCCACCACTTATTTACGATCTTTAAATGAGTATTTAAAAATAAAGATAGTTGAATATTTTGAATAACTTTAGTTGAATCTTAAATATTTTAATTATGTTTATATTTTAAAGAAGGAAAATTGATTAGATTTTCAAAGTACCTTAGTTAATATTAATTTCAATAGTATAAAGTAAAATGATTGTAAAAATAAACTCAATTGATATAAATACGCTAAAATTAAGAACTTACATTATCTTTTCTATATTAGTTTTAAACATACAGTTGTATTTTGTTAGCCAAGATATTTATGATCAGTTCATAACTTGTCTTTCTTTCACAGAGTATCAGATTTTAATTAAGTATTAGCCAAGACGACTTCTAACCATTGAATTTACCCAGCTCATTGTGACGTGATATTGAATGGCATGGTTGTTGAAATAGTATCTAATTCAAATAAATATACTACATTGGAAACAGTTGTATATAGTGTTAATTTTTTTTTGTGTCAGCGTTTCATATAAATAATGTTTTCGTGTCACCCAGTGGCACGCATGCCATGTATTTACCATCCCTGCTCTAGGGTCATACATAATTCATAATTTAATGCGGAGTTTGCGATGGACGTTTGAGGTCATCGGCGACGTGGTAGCACAGCCATGACTCGTTGGCATACAATTATATTGCCAGGTATAGGCTCTACCAGTTTTAGTCTTACACGGCTGAGTTTATACACAAAACCTTACCATTTTGAACTAAATATTGATGTTAAAAAATGTTCATTTAGGCCTAAATATATTTTGAAATATGTTATCTGTACACATCAATCGAACACGGTACTTTTGGATCAACACATCCATGATAATTAATACAGAGTCTTCCTTCTTCACGCCAGAGGGCAATAGTTTTTTTTCTTCTAATTCCATGTGCATTAGGTAAATATTATACTTAACATCATATAACAATGTTTTTGATCACAATCAATCTAAACTATATGTATATCCGCAATGATGGTCACATGGTCTAAAGCAGGTTTCACAAACTCACAGCCCACGGGCCGCACCCAGCCCACAAGACATTTCTACCCAGCCCGCTTACAAACTACAGTTTAATTTTAGTGTGTACATAATTTTGAAAAATAAAGAATTCATAAAAATATTTTAAACTGTGCTTTATTTAATTTTTATTTTAAATACTTGGTTGTGAAATTTTTTATAGTATTTCGCTAATCTACATAAACATCCGAAAAGATATCAGTTTTTAAATAATTTAAATATCCATAAATAATTCTAAATACATATAATAAAATAACTAGTATGGACATGCATCATTGGGCACGTGGATTAAGGTGCTTATTGTTTAATGGAGGAGGAGGTCAGGGTTAAAACTCCATCCTGATATACAGAGGCTGTTTTTTTACCTAGATGGTTTCCCAAATCCCCGTCACTCAAATTCGGCTACACTTCCTCTAAATTATATTTTTATCGTCTCTTATCTACTGGTGCGATTAAAATGTGCACTAACCAGAGCTGGTAATGCTCTCAGACCTTGGTCTGGTTAGTGATGCTCACACCATCTGGTAGAAATACTATCCACTAGGGGAGTTCAGAAAGCGCGGAGGTTCTCCATTGCCTTCAACACTGAATTTATATTAACGAGCGTGAAAAGTTCAACAAATGTTGCCAGTATGATATTTTTCACATATATTTCAGGGTTCTTTTACATGCGACAATCGACATGGGATCAAATTCTTTACTTTCCCTCTAAAGGAAGTTGTGCTACGGATTTTAATCGCTTAATAAAAATCCGTTAACCTCAGCTGGGTTTAAACCCACGAACATTGGGTCCTGAGGCGAGAACTTTACCCAAGACCACCTAGGTTGACCTTTAATTTATAGGGTGATTAATATGTGCATAGTCCAGACGGGTAGGAAGATGCACTGACAAAAGAAAAGTATAGGATTGGCTTGCAACAAGCACTGAGTTTGTGAATCTGGAGCCTCACTTAATTCTACAGTAGCCCCATGGCTTCTTTGGTGCTGACTGACAGCTCACAGCTGAATTCTGACAGTCAACATTTAGGTATATACCTAAATTTTGACCGTCAAAATTGACAGCTGCTAAACACGTTTTTGCAGATCATATGGTTCGGCGTAGGGATACATAATTTGGTCTGATAATGTTTAAAAGCTTTTAGTTGTCAGCTGTGAGCTGTCAGTCAGCACCAAAGAAGCCATGGGGATACTGTAGTTAGAGACCATTGGTCTAAATCTTCACTCTTATTTTAGACTAGATTGTCGATGACGGAAAGAACGGGGCTCAAATCTTAGTTGGGCGTAGGTACTGAATATGAGGTTTTCTAAATATGTTTTCACTCTCCCTACATACAAATTCGAATAAATTTTCTCCATAGTATTAACTTTCTCTTCCCTATTCCATTATTATAGTTAATGTGTGCGTATAGTCCTAACGGGTCCTAACACGCGGGGGAAAATAACCAAAACAGTAACCTGATTTTCATAGGAAACCCGTTATTTGACAGATAGAAAAGCTACTAGATCTACTTTCACGTTTTCATGTGTCAAATTATCTTATCTGCAACTGTCACTTTTGACATACATTATTCAGACCTGTAAAATAACCCTAATAAAATAACAAAATAATAAAATACTGTCAATGTTGGCTGCAAAATAGGCCCTATATATTTGTCTTTTCAAAAATATATTTGTAATGAAAATCGAGGTAGGCTATAGATAGGTTCTGAAAATTGAAAAATGACACCTGGACACGGGAATCTAACCTGGGACCAGGTGTCATTTTTTAATGTTTAGACTATGATATCTGTGTGCAGTGATCCCTCACTAAATTCATACATAATAGCTTTGGCTATTTGATTCTTATAGATAGGTTGTTTTACTTCCAAGAACTTCGTATTATATTAATAACTACCAGAAGTATCCCGGCGTTGGCCGTGGTAACCACGTTATGGATTTCGTTGTTACACCAAGCAAGTGTTTNTTTTTTTTTTGCTTCAGACAGAAAAAAAATTCTTCATTTTATTTCTTCCAACACAGTTTTTATAAAAAAATAATTAAAAATCTAATTTTATAATTCTAGCTTCAAGGTTCACATGTTCGTACACAGGGGTTACTAATTTAAAAATGTCAGACTACTGCGTGCGATATATATCACAAAATTCTCATGACAGACACATCACATATTCTTCATTTTATTAATAGAGATGCACATTATTGAAATAGATTATAACAATACATTGCACAGTTTCTATAGTGAAACTAAAATGTAAGGTTTAATTTAGATCCATAATCTTTCTAAACTTAAAATGAAACCAAGACATTTTTTCCTTAAGTTTGTAATGACGACTTTATTAGTACAATGGCCAACAAAAGGCTTGTAATAAACAGTATGATGGTCACTTGATAACGAAATAAACTCACACGGTGATGATTCACGCTAATGTAAGTACAGTATCATTAACTATGAACAATTATCAATATTGTCCAACACCTTAGATCAGTCAAAAGCGTGTCTGCCTGTCAGCCATTAAATCCTCTGGGTTTGATTCCCAGTGTGGCCGAAAAATATATCATTAGCGAAATATGGGTTTCCCCTTTGTATAAAATTACTAAACATAAACACAGAAGCGATATTTTATTAATTTTGGCAAAAAAAATGATATTTTTTTCTGTAGTAAAAACTGCACAAACTGAATTTAACTGATTCAAATTTGTCCTGGATACCATCAAACCCCATAAACCCTAGTAACTCTGACGTACAGGCAACGTATATGTATAGAAAATCTAACCCTCCCATATAAACATGTCAAACATGTATTTTAAACAACCCCCTTACTTTTACAATAATTACAATAAAATATTAAATTAATAAAACTACAGGGAACAAATCCCATTCTCTTCACAATATTTAAGTTAGGCCTTGTTAGGTGTTGCCATATTGTGCTCAGAGACCGCAAACAACGGTGCGCCTTTGATGCCCCCACCTTGTGCGCTTCTGATATAGGCTACTCCAAAGCAGATACACTAATTTGGTGTGTGCGCTTTCAGTATGTGGCCTAGCAATGAGTAACATATCATCTTTCTCAGATACAATCAAGATCTACTACGATGCCTGATGGAGCGACTGTCAGTAAAAACTCTAGCCACCATAGTTTCACGACTATTGAACAAGATAAAGGATTTCTCAAACGCTGTGTAGGACAACTAAGGTATTTAGTGAAACGTAAGTTAACTCACGCTAAGTTAATATTATATCTATAAAAAGAGCTAATTATTAATTTTGTATTGGTTTGTTTAGAGGTCAATATTGAATCAATGACGGAATGAGAGTTTTAAATAATATATAGAGAGTATAGTAAAACCACTGCGATAACTCCTTCCTCCGATCATAGTAAGCCTGGTTGAGATTCTAGTCCTATAGGGCACCTACATGATCAGTCAAACTGTCAGTATTAATTATTACTTTATTAATACTGGCAGTCTGACTGATCGTGTAGGGAGCCTACTAGCTTCAGTCATCATAATTCCAGTCTACTGTGAGCCTGACACCGTAGTCTGCTTGACCATTGTATCTAGTAGCTCCCGTACCTATACGTCTAGCAATGTATTCAACTGTCCCTGTCGCATTGACAGATATACAGAATTCAATTATTAATAGGATTATAATTGTTTAAGTTACATTCTAATTTTAATAGTAAGATGTCTATAAAAACTACTAGATATACTTTCACGTATATAAGTCAATTTGTGTGATGTATAGCTGTAATTTTTATAGATATTATTAATACCAATAAACCAACACTAATAAGTATTAGTAAATATCATGACGAACTTACCCACATTTTCTTAGAGGCCCTTTCTCTGAAAATTGGATTGTAGGTGTGAAAAACACATTATTTCAGTTGGTAGTGAATGATTGAATGATTTGTGGCATTGTAAAAAAATATTTATTGTTTAATAAACTGAACACAAATTTATTGTCATTTGGATGTATTTCCATAGTGTTTAGGTTAAAAGATAAATACTATGAAAATTGAAAAATGATACCTGGACACAGGAATCGAACCCAGAACCTTCCCGTGTCCAGGTGTAATTTTTCACTTTTCAAAATATGATATCTACAGTAGCCCCATGGCTTTTTTGGTGCTGACTGACAGCTCACAACTGACTTCTGACCGTCAACATTTAGGTATATACCTAAATTTTGACTGTCAGAAGTGACAGCTGCTGAACACATGTTTTTGCAGATCATTTGGTTCGGCGTAGGGATACATAATTTGGTCTGATAATGTTTCAAAGCCGTCAGCTGTGAGCTGTCAGTCAGCACCATAGAAGCCATGGGGCTACTGTAGATGGAGTAATCCTCACTAAAAGCATAAATAATAGCTTTGACTATTTGATTCTCAAAAGATAAAACTAGAAAATAATTATAATATTTTGTTATCCTTTTATTAATATTTCCTATTATGTTAGTGCTTATTCTATAGATTTATCAAATCAAAGTACTAATTTTTTTTATTTTACGTGGGAGCTATAAACAACTAGTTTTATTGGCATAGGACTTACACACTAACTTAACCTATAACAAATCACTTAAACGTATTGTTTATACCCAGCCTCAAATGTTTAATTTATTATAAATATTATAAATGTATGTTTTTAAACATATTTAACGCTCACTTAAAATAAGAATTAAAAAGTAGATCGTTACAGTGATGAATTACAAACGTCACACACGTAAAACTAATTACAGTAAAGTCTCGTTAGTCCAAGTTGCACGGGAACAGACGCAGCTTGAATTATCTGAAACTCAAATTACACGTAATAACCAGGGAAAATTAAAATAATTAAGTGTTTTATGGTAAAAGGACATTACTTAAGTATTTTGAATACCCCCACGCCCCTCCGGACTCAAATTTTTAATCTCTCCTAGTAATATTTATGAACTTCCATTTCATCGTCATCTTTACATCCGGGAAATTGCCTTACAAGAGCTGTCAAGATCTTTGTGTCCTTCCAAAGTTATCATAACTCAGGTAAGAATATCTCAGACAGGGGAGAAATATACGAAACTTCTAACCATTGAAATACTATAAATTATTTTAAAATTTCTTTCAGAGGAGAAAAAATTGTACGTGAAGGATGATTATAGTTTCTTGTTGAAATTTTTGAGATGTTCAAACTATGATCCACGAGCTGCCTTCAGTTTGGTAAGTTTTAATTTAAAATTATTCCCCGTTTCATAATTTATATTTGAAAATAACAATACACCTATAATAATGTAGGGATCTCCTTAACAATGATATTTATTTATATCTACCTAATCATGCCATTCCCTTATTGGGTAGGCAAGAAAGTGTGCATACAACTAAAAAACTTCGTAATTAGGTTTCTAACATTACAACCTATAAGGATAGATAATTTAATAAGAGCTTTATAACTACCTTGTTTCTAGATTATGATACTATAAGACCAAGCAAACACAAATAATAAAAATAAATTACTTGCGTTACAATAATATTAAAGCTATAGTATTATTCAAACCAAGTCTTGCTTGGCACTATTCGATTATTTTATCTCCCAAAGCTACACTGATACAATCTGCTCTCAGCGGTGAAAAAGGCTAAATTGGCATCATAGTCAAATATATTCCATCCTTAAGGAGTGTAGGTAAGTGACAGCTAGCAGAAGGTTTTTTATAGCAAACATTGGTTGAAAGTTACTAATTTCAACCTATTAAGAAATAATATATTGCAATCTAGCAATTTGACCCGTACTTCGCACGACTAAAAAACGCTGAAACTTTATCAAATCACAACGTTAAACAAACGGCTGCCCACTGTTTGATAGTTTATTGATACATAGTCCTGAACTAACTATGGCAATCTCAAAAATGGTATCTAAAAAATTTAAACAAAACAAATATTTGAGATAAGATATTACCTTGTCCACAAAATGAGTAAACAAAACAAACACAATCTATTGACAACACGATCTTTACTTAAGAAAGATCATAAAATAAGATTAACAAACATTGTTGAAAAAATCTAAGTTTATCAAAGAACATAAATAATATCATTTGTCACTGAAACATTTAGCATAGTAAGCGTAATAGATTTACAAAGAGCATTACAGTTCACCGATCTATGTTGACAGAATTTATTTTAATTGTTATACCACTGCTAGATAGGCACTAATTTATAATTAGGTTTTTAGTTTTGTAATCACAATGATAGTGGATCTCCGATAATCTTTAGTTTTTGTATTAGTTTAATTTTAGAATCTTTCGTCAGCCTATATAAAATTCCATTTCTACCATGTCGAGAAGATTTTTTTCTTATTAGCCATTTTCCGACCCCTATATCTAGATTATAGGCTCTCCAGCTTTCATGGATTTTGAAAGGGGGCTCTTTTACAAACTTATCATATTTAAATTTTCTTCTATCCCAAAAAGAATATTTATAAAATTTTGAGAATTATCTCAAGCTATTACCCTTCCCAGCCTTCTTCAGTTTCCCCATTCCCATTTTGAAATTATAAGGCGTATTTGGCTATTTATAATTATGGTTTATTTAAGTGATTGCCAAATTTCAATTTCAAAACACACCGAAAAGTAGTATTCTATATTAGCTTTATCAATTTCTAACTTTGCCATTTTCCGGGCTTCAATTTTAAAATTCAATATTTTCAGACATAATTCGGCTCTCCGGGAAGGTTTATTGACTCATAAGCCGAACTTACAAATTAAAAACAAATGTATATTTCACCTTCAATGACTAATTGAAATAACAATTAACATAAATAAAACTATTTTGTGTTTTGTTCCACAGTTTTGGCAACAACATATATTATAGTGCATGAAATAATAAATTAGGAATATTATTATATTATCTTTGATATTTTCTCATAACTGGCCACCGAAATAAATATGATTTTTTTAAACTCAGAAAAAGCTATAAAAGTATTAATTTCAAATTAAAACTTTTTATTTTGTAAGCACATGTCCATGAACGCAAAGGAACATTGTTTGTATGATGTCAACCGCTTTCATTTTGTCTGGTTCACCATCTTAATTTGTGAATAAGACGCAGCCTCTTAGAAGCTCTCGTTTTAAAGCATTTATAAATGAAGAACAAAAGAGAAACATCAAAAGGGCTATTTTCAAAAGTTTGTGTTTCAATAATGAGAAAACGGTTAAAGTAAAAAAATTATTAAAAATTTTTTTGTGTGAAGGTTTTGACTGCCAAAAATGACAGAAACTCGACATATTATGTTTTTTTGTTTTTTCCAGATCATATGGTTAGGCGAATTGATACATAAAATTAGATCTGGTAATCTATGCTAGCTGTTACTTACTTATACTCCTATGGTGTATAGACTTTCGGTCTAAAAGATGTTTCATGAAGTGGGGTCTATTCTCACAGATGAAGAGTTCATACCGATTAAAAGCAGATCACAGGAATTGGTACCCCAGTCCTCCGCTGCAACAGTACGAAGCGCTGATGTCGCGTAACATCGTAAACATGCTGACAGACAGAAACAGTAGAGGATATCGCGTAATTATTGTTAAACTTGGTCAGTGGAGTGGTTTTGTTTAGTGTATATGCTTTAACGCCCAGTGGAACACTTATTATACATTTATGGTAATAAATTCATGGGGGAAACAATTAATACCGAACTATAAACCATTAGTTTTATATTGGAAAGCCGGAAGGTTTTATTTACCAATGAAACGGCAGATGGGGAAGTGGGTGGGTTATATAATATATTACGTCCATTCTAAGTTGGTTGAGTAAACAAAAAGTACGTGGACATAGCTTAGCACTCCTTTCACTGAGCCACTATTTGATAGGTTATGTGTGAACCTCTATGTGGTATATATATGTATTAAAAATGAATAATGAATACATACATACTTAATAACATTGCTCCCTTACGAGGTAGGCAAGAAACTGAAATATCGCAACAAAAAAAACACAACTCTGTACTTAATCCATCCTCACTAATTTTCTCAACAGTTCTCTATCCTTGCATACTCCTTTCTCTTAAAAAAACAGCCATACACTGAGTCATATACTATACTCTTTTATTCTTAAAGCTCTTCGCGTTTTTTTTTCCACACACATTTAACCACGTCTTACATGGTGTACCCTTTACTTTTGATCCACACTCTCTACCTACATATATTAGCTTTGTCATTAGTATCACACTCATCATCTCATCATACCCAAACCGACTTAAGACGCTTTTTTCATATTTATATATATAAAAGTTGAAAAAGGTCGAAGAAAAATAAGACCAAAGTAAAGAATATGTTTCAGTCCCTGCCTTAGAAAAACAATATTTATTAACCAATAAGATTAAAATTTCGTGAACATAATAATACTAGGAATTAATTTTTTCTGAATTTTTTATCAAAAAATATTTTCAATATTATTAAAACTCAGGGCTAGTAATAATAATAGTAATAATAATAATAATAATAATAATAATAATATACGGTTGTGAAACCAATGGAAACATTTAAACCTAGCTTAAGCCTAATTAACCAAAGCCTGGTGACCGTTGGGGTGGTTCCCCTTTTGGGAAAATACCCGAGGTACAAGCTGGGACCCTTAGGCTCGTAGCCATGTGCACTGACCACTACACCACGGTTCCAGTTAACTCAACGCTACGTTGCTTACTACAGGAAGAGGGGAGGGAGGTGGAAAGTACGTGAACCAAAGTCTTGGAAACGCTGTTATAACGCATAGACTGTTTTTTGCTCTTGTGGTTGGAAGGAAACGTGGATGTCAACCGGTGCTGCGTCCCTACCCTGAGCTGCTTGAGCGACCTCTGGTTCGAGTCCGCCATGGCCGAAGAGGAGACGCAGAGAGCGGGGGTTGCTGTCATCATAGACATGAGCGGATACTCTTGGAAACTGTTCAGGCTTTGCACTCCGAGCAACGTGCGCGTTTCGAGCAAGAAGTTAGAGGTGATCTACCATTGGTACTGTTGTGCATCGACGTCTTACTCCTCGTCCGTCTTATCCACGTATTCTTAAGCTGATTGGAATAGGGAGGACCTCCTCTGTGATTTCTAGTAGTCAGAGCTCTAGGCTACAGATCCAAAGTTCCGGGTTAGATCCCCAGTGCTTCCAGATTTTTCAGTCAAAAAGTGGCTCTAGGATGGGGTCAAACTCAGCCTCTTGAAGACAATTGATTTTTTTTTAGCAACGCGTCTTGCTATCTGTTTAGGCTATGTGTATATGTTATAATTACGCTAATGAGCTAGGGACGAGAAAGGTTGAATTAGGAGAAAGTGTACGACCATTTGCTTGGAGGGGGAGTGGAAAAAACCAACCACAGCACAACAAAGCCTGTCATCGGCAGGCTAGTGCTAGAGGAATGCCCTAGATTATGCGAACACCAAAGCAGGTAAAACTGAATTTAATGGCTGGAGGATTCTTTGTGCTGACCACATAACACCCTCTATCCACAAATGCTGGAACCAGCTTTGCCAACATATGGCGGATGTAGGCCCCCCCCCCCTATAGCTCACTTGTGGGCTGACGCCATTGTGTTTTGGAATAGGGAGGGTATAACTTAAGATGGAGTCGACTCGTACCCTAATGTTGTGTGCGTGTAGAATGAGTGAGTATAGTTCAATTTTCATAAGAAGTCCCTTATCTGTCAGATATAAAAGTTACTAGATCTATTTTCACGTATAAATACGTCAATTCTTGTGATCTGAAGCTGTCATATTGATTTTAGCACCGCGTCTTAATACTCGTTTGGGTTATACTCTTATAGCCTATACTTATAACGCTAATGGTTTTAGGGGTGAGAAAGGCTGTATTTAGAGAAAGTGTACTTACATTTGCGTGGAGGGATAGTAAGAAACAATTTTGGCAAAATCACCCTCAGTACACCAATCAAGAATTGAATTACAATGTTCCCATCATTGGCAGTATAATCTACCGCGAGAGTAGCTCCTTTGATCACGGGACCACTGAAGCAGGTAGTTGTCACAGTGTAGATATATTATCAATACTTATAAAATAACAATCATAATATAGAAAATTTTGGATAGCCAAACCAACTACAGCTATCCAGTAGTCTTCCCGTGCCTAGGGTCATTTTTAACTAATATTTTTAATCCATAATGATTTTCACATTCATACAGTTGTAAAATGTACTATTGACAGCATAAAGTCCTCCCGAGTCGAAGATGGTTGCGTTATATGATGGATTGTGATCTTAATTGATCACTCATATGTAGCTGACAATTTATGCAGGTCCATCACAGACTCTGCCTTAAAATATGATTGAAGAATGATCCCAGCCACCTCTTGGATAGCTTAGTGGTTGACGTACTAAGCCAAAGGTCTCAGGCTCGATTCCCGTGTACAGGTGTCATTTTTCTACTTAAATAAATTAGTAAAATGTAATAAATCTCGGCATAAAAAAGTCTGTATTTTCTAAAAGGTTATTCCTATGAAAATTGAACTGTTACACCCGTATTTGAGTTGAATGGCCAAAGGTGTCACTCTCACAGTAGATGTAACAGGGAAATTGCTGTTCGATTACCGGTGGGTTAAGTCTATGGATTTTTTTAAAACACATAATACCTCCATTTCTCTCACCACGCATGTTTACAGTAGTCCCATGGCTTCTTTGGTGCTGATTGACAGCTCACAGCTGACGGCTTTGAAAAGTTACCAAACCAAATTATGTATCCCTACGCCGAACCAAATGATATGAAAAAACATGTGTTTACCAGCTGTCACTTCTGATAGTCAAAATGAAGGTATATACATAAATGTTTATTGTCAGAAGAAGTCAGCTGTGAGCTGTCAGTCTGCACCAAAGAAGCCGTGGCCTTACTGTAGCTAAACATACCTTAAGTCATAACTTACTCATACTCATTCCTATAATTGTAGCTAAATGATGTTTTCCCTATTGGGCAGCAAAACGCAGTGCACTTATACACAATAAATGTTATTAAAATATCTAGAAAAAAACAAACCAAACTCAATATATTTCCTGTGGTGACTTTAGATCCGCGATTAGTAACCTACGGCTTTAAGGCCACATGTAGGCTTTTGAGGTGTTTGATAAGGCTTTTACACATACTAAGTCAATTATGTATCATCATTGTTTTAAATAATATATTCTTAAAACGCATGTATTTTAATTAATCTAAATTTTTTTTCTTCATCTCCCAGTTAGATTTGCACCTGTCAGCGAGACCAGCATCCTCCTCCAGTTAGGTTTTTCAGTTATTACTCCCTCCTCTCTCAACTGCCAAGTGATTTGGCATCCCTTCCCTCTTGAGGACTACCTCCACGCCATATCTCCCTCTACCTCTCCCTCAGTCTTCTTCTTGGTCTCTTACCTCCAGGCTCCCATCTCCAACACTGAACAGTATCTTTTTCTCCTTCCATCTTCTCAACATGTCCTAACCATCTCAACTGGGCAGCCTCTATCTTCTTCTTCACCGGTATCAATCCTACTTTCTGTCGGATATTTTCATTTCTAACTCTATCTCTCCTCATATTTCCCACGATGACTCGTAGAGGTCTCCTCTCTACCATCTGTATCCTGCTCCTGTCCTTTGTTGTTGAAGCCCGGTATTTTGCTCCATACATTGAGGGTGTCAAAATTTTATTCATGATTACTTCCTTCGACTTTTTCGTAACATGTTTGTATTTTAATATTTTTGCCAAATGTCATAAATCTTTCATTTTGTAATTAATATTTCCTCCCTTACCTTTTACCTTTTTTAACCATTGCATTAATCTGAACATTCATATCTTTCTCCCGTCTGTCCACCTGCACTATCTCTGTCTTTCCTATGTTCATACTTATTCCAGCCTCTTCGAAACACGAGTTAAACTGAACTAGTGCCATCTCCATGCCCTCTTTGATGAAATCCCAGTGTGCAATATCGTCTGCATATGCCACTGTTTGTCCTGGCACTCTAACATTTACCCTTGTTTTAAACTTCCTGCTTATACAAACCATGTACAATATAAAGAGCAACGGAGAAAAAATACTTCCTTGTTCCACTCCTGAAACCACCTAGGACAAGTTATTATTTCTATAACCAGTTTGGACAATACATTTATATGAATTATACATACTGATTTTAGTTCTCTTCAATTTACCTAACACATTATTGTATCTCGTCTCTAGAAATTACACCAGATTGTTTCTAGGAATAAAGTCAAACGCCTTCTTCAGATCTATCACAGCCAAATATATATCCTTATCAAACTCCCATGGTTTTTCCATGGTCATTCTGATAGCAAATGTCGAATCAGTTGTTCCTCTGTCTTTTCGAAAACCGTGTTGTTCCTCTCGCTCACTTCTCCAAGATTCTCTCATAGAGTTTAGCAGCGTGGTTTATTAGCGACATACCACGATCATTTTCATCTTTTATAATTAATCAAAATACAAAATCGCTATCTTTATGGCATAATGTAAAAAAATATGACCAATCAATATTTTTTAGCACTGCGTCTTACTACCCATTCGGGCTATACAATTATTTACCAATTATGATAATGGTTAGGAATTAAAACAGAAAAACCACCCTCACTACACCCGACTTAGATTGAATTACGATCTCCCCGTCATGGTAGTCTAGTCTATTGTAATAGATGCGTGTTAAACTATGCGGACATAGGAGCGGGTATCTAGCTATTCATCAATGGTTGACGCACTATCGTATTCTGGAAAAATGTACAGTACATGAGTAGTGCGGCCTTACGAGTAATTCGTGAAGTTACATGTGGTCGTCCAATGCCAAAAGGTTCCGCACCCCTGTTTCAGACCAAGTCTCCATGTCACCTACAATCTAAACAAGAATATACTGGCTCTTTCACCGTGCAAAGGCGTGGGATGTATTGATAAAGCTGGCGATCGTAAAGGTTACTTCAAACACCGGTTGGTTTTCCTGTTTCAGTTCTTCCCTATTCGAAACGCAGAGCTCCACGTAGTGAACACGTCAGCCCTACTGAATGCCACCGTGACTATCGTGTACCCTTTTCTCAGCTCGGAGACCAAACAAAATGTGCGTCAAAGTAGACTATCTTTCTTTATTAGCGCCGTGTCTTTTAAACCGTTCGAGCTTAACACATTGGTTACACTGATGTGTTAGGGGTGAGAAAGGTTGAATTTAGAGGAACTGTATCAGAATTTGCGTGAAGGGGTAGTGGGAAAACATTTAGGAAAACACACCCTTGGTACAGATGAAAGGGATTTTCCCCGTCATCGGCAGTCCAGTCTATTGCGGTTACATTTTCTCTAAATTATATCTTCCTACTGTCTTACACACTAGCGTGATTAAACTGTGCATAGTCCGGAAGGGTGGCAGGTGGTGATTAAAAAAACAAAAGTAGTGTATAAACTATATAATATATTTAAGCAAACATGTTTTTATAGGTTATGACGCACAACACTTCTCGAATTTGTAAATCTGGCCCTTTGACTAAACTTGATACCATCAACGAGGTAACTGCATGGCTACTATTCGGAAACAGCTTTTTAATTTTATTGTTTTAGTGTGGTAAATCTCATCTCAAATATAAGACAAGTTTCGCACCGTTAGTTAGTCGAGGTTGCCAGTAACTCCTTCAGACATAACTGAGAGCGAGGAGATTTGGCAACAGTTAACTGAGGATGAGCGAAAATAAATATTTTTTCCATAGACCATAGGCAGAAATTAAGAGGTGTACTAGGAAAAATGAGGAGGGAGGTAGTTTCCCGTTGCTTTCCTTAATTATCCAGAAGGTACTATTGCATAGTAGTCTGCCAAGACCACCAAAATGCATATACCAACTTATCCTACGAGAGACACCTTCCCTCCATCACCGAGAATGGATGTATATTGGTATCACTAGTATGCTCACTTTCATATTTATAAACGATATAAGTGACTGACTGAGCCCTTCCATTTGAAGTAAGAACTTTCTCTAACCCTTGCCAGAAGATATGGTGCAATGTAAACACTATATCTGACCAATCTGGTCAATTTTTATGTAAGACATTCTAGCATATATACTATTATAATCTGACCAAATTTATGGCCAAATTTCTAGTTTGGATACCATATTAAGCAGCCCACTTTGTGGTTGACTTTAGTGCATAGGTATAATAATAATCAGACAGGTATCTTTATTAACTTTTTATTTTGTAGCAGATGTTCTAGTATAGGTACTATTGTAATCTGTCCAACTTTAGTGGCAAACTTTCTAGTGAACTTATAGGAACCCTCATAAGCTGGTCAATTTTAGTTGCCAATTTTTTAAAAATAAACATATTATAAGCTAGCCAGTTTTTTATGCCTTTCTAGTACCTATAAGTAGAATTTAGGCTGGCTAGATTTTTGTGGATGATTTTTTAGTATGATACCATTAAAATCTGGCCAATTTTTACTCCTGAGGTACTAAATCCTCATATCTGATTAGTCATTAACTTGCTGTATTAGTCTTACGTTATAAAACATGAGATATGTCTAGATTAAAAAAGATGGCTTGGTATTTTAAATACCAATAGGTCAAAACATTTTTTTATTTTAAACTAGTTTGTTCACTACCAAGGCTAATTTTGTTCTATTTTAGCCACTTTAGGACTATAGGCATATGCAATAATTACTATAATATGCTAGAAATGAGGGAGGTTGAATTAAGAAGAAATGTTCCTGCATTTCAGTACACCTGATCAGGATTTAGACCCCAAACTCCTCATCATCAGCAGTGTAATATATTGTGAAAGTGACCCCCTAAAAGGGTATCAAATCTATTAACAATTTATTTTGAAGGTTGGTTACTTATCATCAATGCACTCGCAAATGCGCATTTAATGTATGGGGAAACCACAGTGCTAAATCAAATTTGACCCCCCCCCCCTCTCTCCTATCTTCCAGTGCACTTGACCGAGATTCAAACCAAGACCCCCCTTCACCGTCACATAATTCTTAAACCGCAAAGCTGTAGTAAATTTTGTTGTATTTTACTTTTTATTTTAGATCCACTTTCATGGAAGTAACTGGTCTCTGCTTCATAAATACATTGGTCCTGAAATACTTCCCACAGAATATGGTGGTCACCTCTCTAATCTGGATTACAGCAGATTAAACGATTATTTGTACAATAATGAACACACACTCAATGGTAATAACAAAATAAAAATATTTTGTAATATTTTTTCAGAATATTTTATGGGTTTGCGAAAATAGGTTAACTGCCCAATTGAATGATTAAATAGAAATGATATTATATGCGCAATCGTACAATTTTATTGTACATTTGGCAGCATAAATTATAAAAATTATCTTACTACCCATTTGGGTGATATGCACTTACGCTAATGTGTAATGTTAGGGTGATTGTGAGATGAAAAAGAGGACCTACAGTTTAACGTGAGATCCGAACCATGGTGGAGGCCTTGGCATTCCCCACATTCACAAGTTGTGATTAATACACGTCTTGTCAGAGGTGAAGGAAGGGTTTGGTAATCAGATAAATCTGCACTGGGACCGAGAAATGAACCCCGGACCCCAGCACAGAAGTCCGACACCTTACCCCTAGACCACCAGGTCACCCCGGGACAGCATAAATCTTTACCGAGTCGAAGGTTACTGCATCATCTGATAGATCATGATATTAATTGATAACACAGTTGTAAATTGCGATTTCCACACGTCCATCACAGACTCTGCCTTAAAATATGGCTGAAGAATAACTTTGAGCTCAGAACGACTCCTGGATAGTTAAGTAATTAGAGCATTGGCGTACTAAGTCAAAGGTCCTGGGCTTTATTTCCTTGTATGATATCATTTTTAAATTTAAAGAATATGTCAAATGAATGTTCACGTTCACTGGAAGGCTTAATTTATTTGGCCAAAAACATGTTTGGCTGTTACAATAGCTAATCAAACAATCACCATAATACATTTATACGTAGAATAATATTTTATTAAGTTGTCAATTTATTATTACACATAAAATAAAACTAATAATAGAGTAAAATGTTATCAATGTTTATCGCAAAAAAAGTTTTTTTTTTATAAATTTACTTTCCAACCCAATCTGACTATACATTAAACTCAAGTCATAAAATAAAAGTATGTGTATGAATGTGTGGGATAGTTTCAATTACTACCCTAAATAAAAAGTTTCAAATAGAACAGGATAGTTATTGTTTTGGGGATTTTAGTTTTAACTTTTGAATTTGGTTAATTCTACAGTACGTCTTATGATACAATTCATTCAGATTGTTCGTCGATTACATTAATGTAAAAGCAGGAAATTAAGAAGATTAATTTTGAGGACATGCATCATCATTCACATGAAAAGAGTATGGTAAAATCACAGTGAAAAATAAAAATGACGAGGTTGTGGGTGTGGGAGGGGGTTACTGTCTCCCGTATCAAAACTGAGTACGTTATTTGAGATAGCTCTGGCGTTTAGACCATTCGTTTAATACCATAAACTCACTAAATAGCTTATAATTAATTCAAAATTATAAAATAAAATTAAATTTAGCAAACTTTTTTGGAGATACATATAATTGATTTTATTTTGGTTTAGAAAATATTCATCGTACTTATTTTCTGTTTGGAGCGTTTTAATATCTTGACTGGTGTTTATTTTTAATAGTAGATCTACTATTAATACACTGCCTGTCTATGACTTATTCTAAGGGGTAGGGATTGTAAAGATCATTTATGGTAGGTGCAGCTGCATTAGTGGAAATAAAGAGTATGAAAACAAAACCAAAGTAACTACTAGTTCTGTGAACTGTAGTCCTCACTAGTCACTACATCCATGTTCTTATCGTTACTACATTATTAAGCTTTCTCTTTGGATTTCAAGTTGAAATATCTCCCGTAATTTCTCCTTGGATTTGAAGTAGATATTTTCCTTTGGTGATTAAGTTTGACATAAAAAAAGACTATAATCATTTAAAGTTATAAAAAATAACTATTGTTCACGTGGTTTAAGACGCCAATCCCGCAATCTATTATGTCAATTTATTTTTTTGAATGTTAAAATTTTAAATTCAAATCACTTTAGATAAACTACTAAACAAATAATTTTTTGATTGACCTTAACATTGAAACGGATAACCTGATTTTAAAACTATGTGCAGTATATACATCGCTCGTCTTCGACTCAAAGAATACCCCTGTCAAATTTCGTTAAATGTTTCGTTGGTTGAAGTGTTTGGTAGTTATCGTGTATCAAAGGTCCTAACAGACAGACGAAATGCGAAATTCTCAAGTTAAAATTGATCCACGCTTTGCTCGATCAATAAATCACAGTCGGCCGAGATTCAAAAAGTCAGAAATTTACTGTTGTGTGTCTGATGCCTTAAACCACAAGGTTATCAATTTATTATCGTCTGATTTCTATTTCAACACATTTACAAAAATAAATACAAATTGCTATCATGTTCTTATTTATTTAAATTTTAATTTGTTTACAGAACTTTTTTCTCTGGGATATCAATAAGAAGACGAAAAGTAGAACCATCTAGTATCTTTAAGGAGCATCTAATGGTAAAAACTCAACACCAGATTTGATAAAACATAGCTATTATTGTAATAATTTATTTTGTCGTTATCAAATAAATGATTATATTTGGACTCATGACCATTCTATTTTAGATTAGATTTATATTTTAAATATGTAGTTCACTGGCAAAAAAATTATCTGTATTGATAAAATAATCTAGTTTACACAAAATTCGAAGATTATTTGATCAAAAATTAAGGGGGCTGCCTCTTTGATGGGAAATATCCTAAAACTGTGTTATTTATTTCTGTTCTGAAGGTGTAAAACAATCCTTTATTTTAAAACGATTTTTGTGTTCTAGCTAAAAAAAAATATCGTTATTTATTTGAAATAGTCTAGATTAATGTTTCTACCAGTTCCTTTTGTCTCCAAATTCGTCAAATTACGATTAAACTTCATTGATAAAAATTAACCAAACATATTATTTTCATAATATAATTAGTAATTTTTAAATCCTATATTGATATTTAAATACCCCCTACCTTCATTTTGGTGTGGGTCATATTTTAAAATTTTAAAAAGATTCCCAAATGACGCGAGACTTCTGAACGTCTGCTATGTGTCTCAGCTTTCCGAAAGGTGGTCCCCTTAGTTGGTTTAAGAACGTCCAAAAATGTATTTGTTTATTAGGAATTTAAACTTAATTCATTTAAATAAATCACCTGATACCCCTTTTGTGGTCTAGAGGTCATATCTCCTGGCTATATAATCAGAAGCCCCACGTTCACTCCCAAGAGCCTACAGGTTTTTTTTTGTGAAGCAGTGATCAACATGGTCAACTCAGCCTCGTGAATACACTCAAGGAGCCATTGAATAGAGAAATAGCAGCTCTGGTCTAGAAAACTACGAATAATTGCTAGATAGCTCGTTGTGCTGACCACATGACACTCTCTATCGGCAAATGTCAGCACTATCTTCATCAAAGTGGGGTGGCTGTTTGCACGATATAGCTCGCTTGTGGGCTGACACCATAGGTTTTATTTTCTCCCTCAACGTCCAAAACCGAAATCAGTGTTCCTGAGTCGAAGAGAAATAATTTAAATGCTGAAGGGACAAAACAGAACGAGGAATAATTATTTTAAATGAATGCTTCGATATTCACGTGAAAATTAAACACATATTAAGTAAGTGTAGGCAGTGAAAGTGTAACCTTAATTGTAAGGAGGTAACTAATAAAAAAAAATTTTTTTTGAGAAGTCCCCCCCCCCTCTTCAAGTCAATGGAGTTCGGATGACCCTTCCCTGGTAAATGTTTGACAACTGGATGCTTCTTGAAGCTATTTGTAATAACTTTCTACATTAAGATCAATAATTGGGATTCGCCTAGAGTTTAATTAGAATGGTCCTTGTTTTGTTATTAAACCAATTATAGGCCTCTAGAATACATTTTAAATTATCCTTCTCAAAATAATTTTAAAATATGAATGCTCGTAGAAGCAATTTTTAGAACTCCTCACCTGAACACTTTTTGATAATTGGCTGTCTCTAGAAGTAATTTAGAATTTGTTTTTAAAAGCATAATATTCGTTAATATAATTGGGAAGTAAAATATATCTAGAAGGGTGCAAATTTTTCCATGGCGGACGGTCCAGTTTTGAGGCCACTGAGTGCAGTTGTATAAGAAGAAACGTAGGTAAATGTTCTTGGATTAGGTCAGATCTGCCTCCAGGCAACCAAACATGCAAGGATGGAGAAGCCGAGCAATTAAACTTCTTATGCAATTAAAAAAAAACTTTAAATTATAGACATAAAGTTAATTGTTTTACCAGACTAAAACTTGTTTATCAAGTACAATAATTGTCTATTACTTTAAAATGTAAAAGTTCATGCAACTATAAGAACAAAATTCAATGTTTTATATATTGTATATTTTTGAATATTTTAATTAAAGCTATCGCGATGAAATAGACTAAATTACATTGGCATGTTTTTACTATCTGATTAGGCTGCACGCATATATTATGATTGCTCTAATGATAAGGTAGGGATAATGAAGGAAGCATTTAAGTTATGATGGAAGGGGACACGAGAAAAAGCCTATAATGTTTTTATAGAAAAACTTATTTTTTTGTTAAAATAAATAATATACTGCTACAGTACAAATATAAAATTTAATTTTCTTCACATGGTAATTTCATAATTTCTTGAATATCTGTCAAGTATTTCCTGGAATTTAATGACAACTTTTTCTCTTCATTTATAAAGTTTCTCATATAATGCCGCTATGCTGATGATGGATAGTCAGAAACTGTTAATATCACCATATGAAGATCATTAAACTCTACGTTTGTACTGGAGCAATATTTTATTTATTTGAGCAAAAAAAAATGTTTTGCCATAAAAACTTAAAAAAACACTGTCCTTTCATCGCGTCCTCTTCCATTCCACCAGAAGAGAAAATTTACCCGCATTTGCGTAGAAAAAAATTGAGAAACCATTTAGGCAAAAACCATCATCAATAGAACTTACCGGGAATTGAATCCTGATCTCCACTTCATCAGCTGGCCAGTCTAACACGAGAGCGACACCTTAGACCGTTCGGCCATTGAAGCTGATATTGAAATATTGACCTGACACCTTTCAACTCCAGGCAGAAAACAACACAATTACAATGTTTAGCGAATGTCGACTGCTCCACAAAGATCTTATTACTCACATTGTCGTGTTCTATTTTCACCTTTCATTTTTATTCTAATATTCGCATAGCTACTAAAGCACTTAGTGGTTGTTTTGGACCAGATTTTTTTAAAGTTAAAAGATTATAATCAAAGATTTTATTAAAATGTAACCTTACCCTGTAATTTTACTGTCTGAAATGTTTACCGAAAATATCTCTGCGTGAAAATTTACTTGAATCTTCTAATCTATAATCTTAACCTTTTATGTAACAGCCTAACTATATTAAGACTGACTTAGGGAAGTCACTTTACTTAATTTTACATCCATTACTGTTTCCAGCCTTTGGCCCGGGTCACTTTTTTATTCAAGCCATATATTTTCCCCTACAGACTTGTTGGGCCTGTCGCAGCTTCATACACCTTATAATCTAACCTAAGACTAGAACAGACACAACAGACAACGCCCTGCCATTAATTTATCACTATGAAAGGTTAAGCCCAGATTTCAACAAGATTAATTTTTCGGCCCTGCCAGGAATCGAACCTGAGACCCTTAGTTCAAAAGACTGACACGTTATCGACTGAGATAAATCGCCGGATAAAGAAGTAAATGTATTGTCCGTTCAAAATATTACCAAAGTTAATTTCATGAATTCATATGAATCCATATGTCACTTTTTGACAGCTGATGCTGTTGATTTTGACAATTTTATAAGATAAATACAGTGACTGTTTATAAATTTATGACCACCTCACATCAGAGCCATGGGCCGGAAAATTTGTTTGAATCGAGGGGGATGCGGGATATTAGCGCAAAAGGGGTGTTGGGTAGCGTTTCTATAAAAATGTGAGGGTTAGTATTAATTTAAAGTAAAGTTCGTTACACTGTTCATTAGTTTTAGAGTTAAATTTATATATATATATATATATATATATATATATACTTAACACCGCGTATTGCTACTTGTTTGGGCCATACACATAAATAATCACTTCTCTAATCGGGTAGAGATGAAGGAGTTGTTTTAGAGGTAATCTACCCGCATTTGCGTGGAAAGAGAGTGGTAAATCATTTATCTCCATGCAAATGTGGGTACTCTCTCTAAATTTAGCCTCCCTCTCCTTTAACTCATTAGCTCGATTAAGACATATGCGATTGGGTAGTAAGACAAGTTTATAGAAAAAAAATCACCAGCCCTATTAACGAGTCATTCTAAGGGGTTTGAATGAGGTTAGCTTATTTTTTAGTAAATGCACCCGTTACATAGGAGAGGGTATTATACTACTATAAAACCACACGGCTGACTCACTCACTGACATTAATGTTTACCCAAATGAGCTAGAAACTTGAAATTTGGCAAACTTATAGCGAGCGTCTAGCCTGTAACCGACGGGAAAATTCCAAAAAGTTAAACATTTTAAACCCAGAAAAAAATTCAAAATATCGGAGAAACTTTAAAGTCGTTGCAGACCTTTCTTTGGCGGTCTCTTGTGCCTAAACGGTAAGAACTATCAAAAAACGGCTTTAGAATTACAATATTTTACATCCACTTGCAAAGAAAACACAATGAGGGTTTGGGGCGGAGCCCCCAACGATCAAAGCTAGTACAATTTATAAAGATGAATTACAAAAGGAAAATCATAAATAATGTTCCCTTCCGAAACTTAGACCTCTCGCACCACAACATAGATAATCCCGTATGTTGCGAGCCGGATGCCTAGACCATGTTATTATATATTTGTTTCAGCCTCATTTATAGATTATTTAATAAAAACTGAATAATGCAACCGTTATAACCTCATTCACAAGAGAAAGAGCTGCCAATTATCAAATAAAAGAGAAATTCATAAATCATCCAAACAATAAATTGGTAAGTTACAATAAATTTTAACCACTTTATTTTTTAAAGATTTTTTTTATCTTTGCACAATTTTTTAATACAATAGATGAGTTAAATCCTATATTTATCGAATTCAAATCTCGAATCTGAATTTTAAACTTTTCTTTAGAATATCGAATATAAATTTGATTCCTCTAATCTTTATAAATGTAGAATTTTATTTATACTAATATTATTTTAAATTACCTTTCAAAATTTTGTTTGTTTGAGAGTTGGTGCCACTGACAAATATTTTGTTTTAAATGTCTGTTAAGTCATAAACAACGATGAAAATACTTTATACACAAATTTATTATTATATTAACACAATTTTATCTTTTTAGTGAATTTATTCTTCCAACCACGCAAGTCAGTGTACTTCCTCTTATCAATTGCTTTAAATAATTGTTAATTGAAGTCAATATCATCATAATTGTGTTAGAGATACTCTTTTAAGATTTTTTTACGAATCTCGACTTTCTCCAATACTATACGAAAAGAGGGATTCAAAGATCAGGAATTTAGTATTTCATCTCTATTTTTAAAAATGTACTCTCATTTTTAGAAGGGTAAGAACTATTTAGGTGAAAACCTCCCCTTCAGTATACGAAGCCAGGATTAAATACCCGAAATTTCCGTCACTGCCAAACCAAACTAGATGAGCTTACCATTGTAAAAGTTAATTACAAATAAGTATTGTTTTTAACAAAAAGGTTTTAGATCGACCTTGGCAAATTAAATTCAGGTGATAAATAAAACTGACGTTGCATGTGACACGCATATAATTGTATTTATTTATTTCCACACTAGTTCCAACATCACACGTCAATCGTATGGGGAAACCTGCTCTTAGAGACACAGCAATATATTTTTTCTCCCCAACCATAAATGTTTAAAAAAGTCTCTTTACAAATATTATAGTAATTGCAGTTTTTAAATATACGGTTTTTTTAATCACCCCGTCTTACTATACGTTTATGTTGTACGCATATATGATAATTATTACTCTAATAAGGTGGAGATGGTCGACCTCGGTGGCCTTGGAGTAGAATCCTTTCCTCAAGACTCGATGCTAGTGGGTTCAAACCCGGTTGAAATTGACGGATGTTTCTTGAGCGATTAAAATCCGTAGCACCCGCCTCGGTGGCGTAGTTGGCCAACGCGCTAGTCGTGTTGAGCTCAACCGCTGAGGACGGGGAGATCGAAGTTCGAATCTCGGTCGGGTGAACTGGGGGTGGTTTTTTCCTAAATGATTTTCCACTCCCTCTCCACGCAAATGCGGGTTCACTTACTCTAATTCATCCTTCCCAATTCCTCATCCATTAGCGTAATTAGTACTTAAAGCGTATAACCCGAACGGGTAGTAAGACACGGTGCTAAATAATAATAATAATAAAATCCGTAGCACAGTTTCCTTCGGAGGAGAAGTAAAGCCGTCTGGCCTATGTCGATTGTGGCTTGTGAAAGAAACCTTGAAGGTAGGTAAAAATACCTTTACCGGTAAAATTGGAAGGACTTTTCTCTCTCGCTCATAGAAATTAAATGGGGAAGCCAACGGGAAACCATAGCACTTTCTAAACTTTTCTAGTTAATGTGCTCTATACCAGATAGTGCGGGCAACATTAACCAGCCGAAGGTTTAAGTGTAAGCCTAGCTCCGCCTAGATGGGAAGCGTATCACACTAACCTTCGGGTTGTTGAATGAAGGATAAGAAGACACTAATTGTAAAGTTTTAAAATATATTTTACCTCACCATCGGCTCCAGTCAGTAGTAAGGACCGCTAAAGCACTATTCCTCAATGTGTTTACTAACCAGCTTTGGTAGATTTGCTTGTTCAAACTCCGGTAAGGTCAAATTTAGTACGCCTCAAGCGTGGCGCTACACTAAGGGCCAGTTTCATAATCAAATTTAGTACGCCTCAAGTGTGGCGCTACACTAAATACAAGATGACACCTACCTAAACTCGAATGGAATGGGCCGTTCTCGCATAGGAAACTGGCCCATTCCTTTCTGGTTTAGGTCGGCGTCGTCATGTACTTAGTGTAGCACCGCACTTGAGGCGTACTAAATTTGACTATGAAACTGGCCCTAAGTACATGATGACACCTACCTAAACTCGAATGGAATGGGCCAGTTTCCTATGCGAGAACGGCCCATTCCATTCGAGTTGAGGTAGGTGATGTCTTGTATTTAGTGTAGCACCGCACTCGAGGCGTACTAAATTTGACTATGAAACTGGCCCTAAGTACATGATGACACCTAACTAAACTCGAATGGAATGGGCCAGTTTCCTATGCGAGAACGGCCCATTCCATTCGAGTTGAGGTAGGTGTCGTCTTGTATTTAGTGTAGCGCCGCACTCGAGGCCTACTAAATTTGACTATGAAACTGGCCCTTACAATCTTTACAAAGATGACACAACTTTTTGTACAAAAAATATTGTGCAATAAATTGTACAATAACTTGGTCAAATAGATTGTATACAAGCTTTAACACAAGACTTCACATGGCGCATGCGGTTGCTTTAAATATTGGGAGCAATGAATGCAACAGTTTCTTTGCTTTTGGTGGAATAATAACAGAGAGTAAGTAAATAAATGATAAATATATTGAGTTTATTTTTTATATCTATTATAATACAAATATAACATTAAGTTGTAAGTGAATTTATTATTAATAATAACTATTATTATTATTAGCATCGCATCTTACTACCCGTTCGAGTTATACGCACTTACGCTAATATGTAATGGTAGGGTGATTGTGATATGAAATGGAGGACCTTCAGTTTAACGTGGAATCCGAACCACAGTGGAGGCCTAGCATTCCCCACATTCACAAGTTGTTTATTAATAGTTAGATGCCTGATAAATACGTTTTGATATATTCAATTAGTTATTTTCTTAGCACCCTGTCTTACTACCCGTTCGTATTATACGCTTAAGTACTAATTACGCTAATTGATTAGGAATGGGAGAGGTTGGATTTAGAGGAGGTGAACCCGCATTTTCATGTAGGGAGAGTGGTAAATCATTTAGGAAAAACCACACCCAGTTCACCCGACCGAGATTCAAACCTCGATCTCCCCGTCCTTGGCAGTCGAGCTCAACACGATTAGCACGTCAGCCAACTACGCCACCAAGGCGTGTTTCAATTAGTTCACGTTTGGCTGATATGATGTTAATTTTTAACAATCCAAAAGTTCAATGGGGGAATAATGACCGATATAGGACGTGTTCAATTCCATGAAATTGTTTATAATAATTTGTATAGTGTGTACCGGGATTAAGGTTGATAGCCACTATTTTAAAAGTTTCTCTTTTTGAGTGATCCTGAATGTATTTTTGCGGAATAGTACAATGGATTCTGAATGTGCGCGAGCTGAGTGCGCCCTGACACACACACACACACACACGCGCGCGTCTCTTTGTGGCGCGGGTCGATGTGTAGAACGGAGCGTATCACATGGTCAGAACACACGAGAGTGAGTGAGCGAGCGAGTGAGAGAGAAAGACAATAACAAATGAGAGAGCCCTGTCGTCGTGTCAGTCTTGTACCAGCACTGCTCCTTTCAACATGGCACCTCAAGAGAAGTCAGGAGTTCAACCACTGGAGGAGGACCCGGTGATAGTGAAAGAAAGTATCTCCACACTGAGGGAACTCGTCGCAGGTACTTTTTTTTTTTTTTTTACC
>CABFOW010000902.1:89612-162061 GCA_902141385.1 Timema californicum | reverse complement strand
TTTTTTTTTTTTTTTACCATACAGACTACTTTGTGTTGTCAAGAAGTGAGTTACCTAATGTTTTATTTTATTTTACCTCTCATACTTCAATAAATTTTAAATATATTTGTGTACCCGCTTCAGTTTCCGAATTGTCTAATGTGTCACCCTCGCATTTATAATGAAGTGCCGATGACAGGGAGATCAGGATTCAAATCTTCCCGTTAGGAGAAGAGGGGTGTTTATTTCTAAAAAAAAAATAGAAAATTCCCACCCTTCCTTTATGCAATTAGAGGTACACGTCCTCTAAATTTAACCTCTCTCGTCCCTATCACATTAGCGTAGCTAGTGCGTATAGTCTGAACAGGTACGCTGCTATAATACCGTGTCCTCCGGTAGGAACTACTATTTCGGGGATCTACGGTTTGATTCCTGGTAGTTAAGGGCCAAGAAAGGGGGAAAGAGGATTGTAGGGGGAGGGTGGCCAGGAATCCTGGAGTTTGGTGGCCCTTCCCCCTTCTCCCACCCATAGGGTCCATAAATACAAGTTAAAATTCTTATTATACGTATAATCTTAACAGATAGTTGACATGGTGGTAACAAAATTCAACTTTTTTTTTCTAAAGTTATAATATTTTCTAGTGGACCACCCCCTGCCAACACCGTTCCCCCCTGAAAAAAATAGCGTTTCTGCACCTTTGCAGATAGTGCTAGAATAATATATATGTGTAAATTCTTCCCATAACCCGGCACAGAAACCCACAAATCGTTAAACGCTCCTTGATTTTGGTCACCATAGAAGAATTGAAAATTTTTAAAAAAAGCTTGGTTCATTTGAGTACTTATTCTAATGTTTATTGAATATGTGTGATTATTCAGCTCTATGTATCGTAGGGAACAGCAAATTAAGCTCGCGTGTTTTCGTTTCTACCTTTTATTAAGGGTAATTAAGCTAAGCTTTCGGAACCAATCGACAACTTCAGTAGACATTTTTAATAACCCCAGGCCAGGGGTACAAAACGTTTGGTGCAATTTGGGATTATACTTCCTGAAACATACGTGTTCTTTGGACAAAGCTGGTCATAGGACGTTAGGAACGGTTGAGGAAAAAATCTTTTAATCCTATCTTGTAGGTTTGTGTTTTCTTAGGGCTCGCGTCTTTATGGCCGGTTAAGTGTTTTTCGATGTATAGGGCATAAGGGTTGTGTTTACATATTTTATTATGAGTTGTTAGGCTAGAAAATGTGGCTTCTCTTTGTTCCAAAGCTCCTATATTGTCTTGTCTAAGCAACGTCCCATTTACTTAATATATTTGTGCTAAACATCCTTTTTAGATTGGTCCAAACGGTTCATTTTTTTGCGCAATTTTGCCAAACGTTCTATGACTTGAAACATTAGCTTAAAATATTTTCTAATTTTCGGACAAGCAGTAACTATATATATAAAACAAACAAATACGTTATTTTTGCAGTAACCACGTTTTATAATGGTTTACTTTATCACTAGTATTATTTTATAAGTGTTGTTATTATCTAAGAAAATTGAGAATTCAGATAACATTACTTGACTTTTAAACACGTGAAAACTGTTTTGTGGCATTTAGAAGAATGGCCAGATAAGTTACTTACTAAATTGGACCGTACTTTATGAATCATTGGATAACATAGCCTACACTTAGAAAGTACACTAAATATATTTTTTATAAAACATCAAGATGGTATGTTTCCGAATCATCACCTTTTGACCTTGTGAGCAAACAAACGTCATGAACAATTTTTTTCAAGTAAATTAAAGAAATGTTAGAGTGGGGGATACAGTTGATATTAAATCGTATTACTCGTGGTTTTGGAATATCCTTAAAACGTCCCCTTTTCCTATATCCAGGTTAATTGAGTATATTGTACATCAAATACAATGTTTTTATTAACTGTAACCCTTTCGGAATTAGACGTAAATTTTATTTAAAACTATTTTCATTAGAAAATATGATAATGCAATTTGAAAATTCTATAACCAATTGAATTTAGATAGTTTACTAAATAAAACAAGTCCTTATATCCTTTAAATTTAATATTTTATTTTGTCTATCACAATAAATTAAATCTAATGATGCTTAGTTCAAAGACTATATTGGATCTAGTGGACAAATTATCTCGCTAAACGGATAGTTTCATCAAGACAATTAACTAAGATCCTATGATTTAAAAAAATATTTATCAAAAAGACACATTTTTTAATGAGAAAATGGTTAGAGGAATCATCCAGTCCAGTGGTTTTCAACAATTTTAGGTTGAAAACACCCTCATTCGTAAACACTTATTTCAAATATTCCAAATCTAATACCTTATTAGATGTATGGATTAATTAAATTTAAATTAATTTTTTTTATTAGTCATACTAGTATTTTAAAAAAACTAGTTATTTTTGTCACCGCGTTTTACTACTAGTTTGGGTTCTAAAGTTTATACGCATATGAACGATTAGTGCTAGATGACCTGGTGGTCTAGGGGTAAGGTTTCGGACTTCTGTGCTGGGGACTGGGGTTCAATTCTCGGTCCCAGCGCAGATTTATCTGATTACCAAACCCTTCCTTCACCTCTGACAAGACATCTTGTGAATGTGGGGAATGCCAGGCCTCCACCGTGGTTCGGATTCCACGTTAAACTGTAGGTCCTCCATTTCATCTCACAATCACCCTACCATTACACATTAGCGTAAGTGCGTATAACCCGAACGGGTAGTAAGACACGGTGCTAATAATAATAGTAATAATAATAATAATAATAATAATAATGATTAGCGCTACTGTCTTAGGGATTAGGAAGGTTGAATTCATAGAACACATAATCTGCAGTCTAGTCTACTGCAAGAGTAGCACCTTAGACCACGCGGCCACTAAAATGCTTGAGCGTGTTAGTTTAATTTAAAAACAGGATTTAATCTTGAATAGTTATATACACTATATTTTATTTGTCAGGTTACAGAGAGTGAAAACATAGAAAAGTCAAGGCATTTTTTAATATCAGGGGAAACTGGTAAATGTCAGGGAATTTAATCAAAACTAAGTTAAAGTCAATAATCTAAATGCGTGACAAAATAAGCACCTAAAATGTAAACAAAGTGAGAAATTTCGTTTTTAATGTTAACAAAGTATATATATATATATATATATCATTCTGTTAACATTAGGTTTGTTTTCTAAGACATTTAAATTATTATTATTAGCACCGCGTCTTACTAACCGTTCGGGTTATACGCACTTACGCTAATGTGTAATGGTAGGGTGATTGTGAGATGAAATGGAGGACCTACAGTTTANCGTCTTACTACCCGTTCGGGTTATACGCACTTACGCTAATGTGTAATGGTAGGGTGATTGTGAGATGAAATGGAGGACCTACAGTTTAACGTGGAATCCGAACCACGGTGGAGGCCTGGCATTCCCCACATTCACAAGATGTCTTATCAGAGGTGAAGGAAGGGTTTTGTAATCAGATAAATCTTTGCCGGGACCGAGGATTGAACCCCGGCCGCCAGCATAGAAGTCTGACACCTTACCCCTAGACCACCAGGTCACTTCACATTTAAATAATGCCCCAAATAATACCTCATACTTTTAATACTGATTAAATAACGTATAATAGTCTTGATTAGAAGTCGTTAGGATTGTTTTAGAAAATATGTGATTTCTGTGATAAACCTGCAAATTACGATTCACCCAGAAAAACCCTAAAAATATTAAATCTGGATTTTTTTTTTGTGAGCAATGTTTGGAAAAACTGAAACCAAGCGGGAATTTTATATTAAAGATTTTGTAGCCAACCGGTACATACATTTTTTTTCTTTGTAAACAATTTTACAAACTTCACATACAATTATTGTCAAATTTATGGTGGTACGACTGAAACTTGAGCTTAAAAAAAGGTAGAGAAATTATGAACGAGTATACAAAATTTGGTGGTACGACTGATAAGGACTTGTTTCTATTAATGTTTTATATTAGACTCAAAAGCTAGCCAAAACCATTGACCTGGCCTGAAGGATAACTTCCTACTATGTTTACCAGCATGGCTTGGTGGATTGGGAACTGCCATATTGAACCATGATTTCCCTCCAAATGTAAAGTGTACACTGCTACATTGAACCATGATTTCCCTCCAAAGGTGGATTGTACACTGCTACATTGAACCATGATTTCCCTCCAAAGGTGAATTGTACACAGCTACCTTGAACCATGATTTCCCTCCAATTGTAAAGTGTACACTGCTACATTGAACCATGATTTCCCTTCAAAGGTGGATTGTACACTGCTACATTGAACCATGATTTCCCTCCAAAGGTGAATTGTACACAGCTACCTTGAACCATGATTTCGCTCCCAAAATGGATTGTAAACTGCTATCTTTCAGTAAGATTTCCCCTCCAAAGTGTATTACGACCAACCTAACCTATCTTAACCCTGCTTTCCATCTCACTAAAATTAATTACGTCTGACAAACTTTACGGTTTACCTAACCTTCATCTGGATGGCCTGCCCTGAATTATATTGTTGACGATTTATTATACCTTCATTTCCAATTAATATTATACTCTGATGTGCCCAAACCCGCAATCTCTCACCTATAAAGTGCCAAATCCACCAACAGCCCTCTTTGATAATGATCACTTATTATTAAGGTTAGTAACAATCAAATACTATTTTAATAAACAAACAAACACATCATGTTCTAGTTAGCCTTGCTCCCTGTACACGTGGGTACGCGTTGTCGTAGGGAATGTGTTAATCTCTTAGGTTGGATTTTCTTGTGACTGAGAGATTGAGAGCTTCAAATTACAAGCGGGCGTAATGAGATTAATTTTTCCTGGGGTTTAACTATCCTTCCAAGCAAATACTGTTACTGTTTTTGTATATTATAATTTTTCATGCCTCACACTAATTGCTGTAAATATCTAGATGGCTCTGATGAATAATAAAATGAAAGCACAAAAAAAAATTCATGTCTAAGAATTTTTTATAAATAAAATATAAATTTTACAACTATGTTGACTAAATAAACTACTCTATATATTGAAATACAATTTCACTTTTTTAAATATAGCAATTAAATGATGTTCCTATTCATCTAGATTTCCACTCTGTTATCTAAAAAAATAATCATTGTAATGTATCTACTCTACTGCTGGTTTACTTCGTCTTAAAGAAAAAGAGATCAGAACCTCCTTCCTTAGAAACTATAAAACTTTATTTGAATGTGGCGCTTAATTAAATTGGATAACAAAACTAATTCGCTATGAAAATTCTTACTATCTTCATCATCGGTACTATCTGGAATAGAACAAGTTCCTACAAACGTTTGGTCGTTGAATCTCCGAAACACTAAGCCACGCGGAAGGGCTATGAGTAAATTATACTTTACAGTTGCTCATTCATGGTTTATATAATGATTCAGAACGCCAACAAATGTATCAAGCATTTCTGGGTAGACTTTAAACTCCTAGAGTGTTTACTATTGAGTATTTAGATAACCTTCTCTGAAAGTTATAAAAGCTACTAATAGTTGAAGGGTTAGGGAGAAGGGACAATTTTCTATGGCACTTTTGACGAAGAAGACAAATTTTGACAATTGCAAGAGTCTCTATTACATTTATTATGTTCATTGGTAGGTTAAACACTAAAGTTATAGGCAGCTTAATCTATGCTAGGGTTGGCCAACTTCTGCACATACGAGGACCAATTTAATATGTGTATTGGCATGACGGGCCGCATACAGTTTTATCTAGTCAGTAGAGCCTTCCCCATCCCACCCACCCATTATTATTTTCAACACACATATTGAAGTATCATCATAGACTCTACCATAAAATATTAGTGACTATCGGCATTTTTATGAGGAATAAATTAAATTTTCAAAATAAAATATAACCTATGTTACTCGCTGATAATGTAGATTTATATTGGTGAAAGAATTTTTAAAATAGGTCCAGTAGTTTTTGAATTCATCCATTAAAAAAAATCACTTTCCTCTTTATAATATTAGTGTAGATTATAGTCACTATATAGGAACATGCTTTAGAATAATAAAAACGGGCTATTTAAAGACAGTAGTTATATTTAATTCAAATTATCATTGTAAAAACATTTTATTGATAGGACAAAAACAATACCAAATGCAAGATTACACACATAAGAATTTCAAAATTCTATTTTGAATAAACTTTCTAGTAAAATATTAGTGTTATTTAAATGTAATTTGAGTTAAAGAGAACGCTTGGGCTATCATGCAATGTAACAAGTTCACAGAAGTAAATTTTCAATTATTTTGTTGATATTCTTAACAAGTCTTGAAATAAGTCAATTTTAATGTTGTTAACTTTATCACGGGCAGCATAAAATTACCTCACAGGCCACTAGTTGATCACATCTCCGATATAAGGGATAAGGATGACTAAGTGTATCAGCACTTGGTTGAAGAGAGAACTAAAAAATAACAATAATAAATCTTATGTGGAAAATCACCCCTAATCTACCCATCCAAGATTCAAAATTTGACCTTTTTCGTAAACGGTGATTTAGTTTTTCCAGAGCCCGATAGTTTGGACGGTGTAACAATTAGTGTGAGAACATAAATCTATTTTAAAAATATTCTAACAGTGTCACCAGAGAATTCAAGGGAATACTGTAACTTTATTTTGATTTTTTTTTCCTTCAGCTGAACCCAAACTCCACGTGAGAACTGATGACCTCTTCATGATGAAATATCTACGATGCGCGGATTTGGACCCTCACCGAGCATTTCAAAGGGTAAACAAACACAATGGATGTATATGAAGGTGGAAATTAACTTTAGTCACGGAAATCAGCAGTATCTGGATAATTTTTCAATTGAATTAAATATAACTCGCTTCGGTGGACGCATGGTTTAAGGCAGCATTTTTTATTTACCTTTTTCCACTCATGGAACATTATTTAAGGTGCTAAAATTGTTGAGTTACACCCCTCAGTTTTTTAAGGAGATAAGTTATCATTAAAAATTAGTGAGTAAAATTGTGTTTAATAGTTTAATAGCTATCATTATAATAACTGTGCTATTTAAAAAAATGTTTATCAAAAATTTTTAAATATTTATTTTTTATCCCTTAATTTTGAAATATGATGTTGATCATGGATTTAAAAAAATTTATTTTTATCCCTCAATTATTTTTCCACGGTTATTTTTGATCTCCCAAAAATCCGTGGCACACTAGTTGAAAAATGCTGTTTTAAGGCATAATTTTCACAATAGACAAGACTACCGATGACTGAAAGATAGAGGTTTGAACACCATTGAGAGTGTTTTCCCAAATGGTTTTCCACTCTCCCTCCACATACATTCTGGTACACTATTTATACATTCAAACTCATTCATCCCTGACACATTAGTGCAATTAGTAAATATGCGTACAACCCAGATGGGTAGTATGATGGGGTGCTAAAGGGGGGGGGAGGTAAAGTCTGCTTCTCCGGTGGGACAAAAACGTCTGTCTCGTATGGTTTGGTTTACCCGTGATAAGAAGGTTGGGCTTCAACTCCTAGCTATGTGTATAGAGGTGGTGCTTCCTATATGAATTACCGCCTCCCCCTGCCCCCACACCCACTCCATGCAATTGCGGCTTCACTTCAGAGGCGAAGTGGGCCACCTAGAAGAGTCCAGGTGGGTCATTTTGATTTTGTCCCACACAACTACTTTAAGTTAAAACAATGCTATTCATTCAACTTTATACTATACATTTTTTATCAAACTGAAACCAAAAGTTCCAGAGAATGATTTTGGGGGTGCCCAGAACACTACCATTTGTTATTTCTTTGTGTTTATAAACAATTTCTTAAACCCAATGAAAAAGTAGGCCTATCTGTTTATTGAATTCCGTTTGTTACTATCTTTGTCAGGCTACAAAATTAGTTAGTGGAGGATAATCTTAAGAATTTAAAAATATGTTCTCAGATATTGTCTTAACAATTTAGAAGCACTTTTTTGTTCACCTCAATAGGAAGTACAAGGTAACGTTTTATGTCGACTGAATAGCAACGTAATCCTCGAAAATGCATCTGAAATGACCTTGGGGTTAAATTTACAATAAAAGTACTTCCCCTAACCACTTCAGCTTGCACTGAAACGTAACTTCGTGGTATTTATGAATGAAAACTAAGAGCCGTAATATTCGTGGTCTCGGGCCGTTTGAAACATTCCAGTACGCTCCTGGTTAACTTCCTTTCAAACTCTCCCTCGTCTTTACCCCCCCCCCCCCCCCCCCCNCCCCCCCCCCCATCACTATGAATTTGCTAAATAGAATTCTACAGCCCATCTATGGTGGGAGTGTAGGTAACTTGACAGCTAGCAAAAGCTATCATATTTACTCTTATATATTTATTTGTCATACCATATAATCTAAAAGACTATGAATGTATATTTCTTGTCACTATTTTGGAAGTCAAAACTTGAACAACGAACAATTTACTTTTTATTTTAACCGTTTTTACATCGTTTTTCCAGCTGTTAGCTACCAACACTCCTATGGGGAATATAACTTACACACTAAACTCTAGTTCTTACTAATCTGACAAAGAACGAACCCATATAATCACATAGTAAATAAAGTAGTAATTTGATAGGAAGAAACTTAAAATAAATGGATTTTTTTGCATATTTTATAGATATTGATAATATTAATCAAAATATATCAATTAAGTTGACGTATGAATATGTGAGAATAAATATAGTAATTTTTCTATCCTACAAGGATCTTCTTTAAAAAAAAATGGATTGTACCTCCAGCAACATCTCCTTGAAAAGAACCAAGGTCCTTTAGATTTGTGGTCGGACACGAGTGCAAGATCTTGCGTCATGTCGAGTTAATAACACAACGAAATCCAGATTTTCAAGGAAGTGTGAGCCCATCTCAAGGCCAATTAACCGGCTCTTCAGACTTCAGAGGCTAACTTGAAGTAGATGATCTTTCATACTCGGCGTTCAGAAAATAAAGGGTATACACCGCACCACTCTTATCTTAAAATACAAATTTACTAAAAAGGTAGAAGATTTGTGAGGCAAAATAACTATCTACATTGTTGTATAAATATTACCCTAAAGATCATAAATTAAATAGTATACACTGTTACTTACTCCATGGTATTAGGGACAGGGAGCACTGTTTCAGAAAAATGACGAAAAGAGAAACATCTTTGTCTACCAAAGAGCTAAGAATCACTTTCAAACACCTGAATTAAAAAGTACATATATTTTCTTATAGCTCAGAAACTATTTGTTTTATAAAATATATTTCATATAAAATATTTTAATCTTTAATCTTTATAAAGATAAATTATTTCGTATCTCAAATAATGGCGAAAAAATTGTCAAAATAGAAAAATGTCCCCTATGTAAAGTACCCTAAAAGTCATTATCACGATAAAATTAAAGTTTAGATCTTGTTTATACGGATAAACAGTGTGTAGATATAAAATGTAATCAAAATCGTTAAAGCAAGTTTCGAGAAAATCTTTATTTTTTTATCTTTTGGCCCTTTAGTAAACTACTATTAAATTTAAGAGTTAGGTATTTTATTCCAAAACCTCTCGGGGGGACATTATGAAAACCACAGATACTATGTTTTGCCCGATTGATAAAATAGTTTCGGCTTTAGCCCGAGGTACAGACAGACAGATGCCATTGCGGAAAAAAAAATTGTTTTCAGGGAGGCATGTAACGTCGACATTAATTATCAAAATCTCGAGTTTTTGACGATCACAATACTTTCTTTCAGAGAAAGTAAAAAAAAAAAAATCCAGAAACAAGGAAGATAGAACACGTTTCAGTGTGCGATTAATTAAGGTTTAAAGCTAGTATCCAAAATCCTAAATTTGTCTAGAATAATCGAGTGATTTTAGACAGTTGGGCCAGTTGAACAAACAAATATCTCTGTCTACCATACATATCCTTTAGTAAACTGTATTTTCAAGCAAGGAGACATTTTTCTGGTTTCAAAATTTCATTAAAATATTATAATAATTAATCATATATCCTTGGATTTGCTATTGTGACTAGAAATTTAAAACAGAATTTTTATCGCAAAAAATATGCCATATTATTTTAGTTTTGCAAAGTTCTACACAAATATAGTTTTTTAGATAATTTTCTATTTTTGTAAGGTTTTGGGGATAGAATATACAAAAAATAAATCAGTAAGTTTGTAAGGATTGTAAAGAAAATGTTTCGAAATTTAAAACTATATATATATGTGCGCGTGTGTGTGTATGTGTGCACGTGCGCGCGCGTGCATATTCTGGCTTAGATTCTAATTCTCTCAAAATTGTCCATAAATAGTGCAGAAATATAACTGTTTCTAATAGCTATAATATTTGAAAGTTTATTTTTGACACTATAGTACCTAGTCTAGTACTGATAGTTAGAGTAAATATAAATTACTGAAATGGTGTGATATTTGGAAAAATTCTGTTCAGTCATAATGAGGTACCTCCCCGTTATTTTCCGCACCGTGTTTCTACGAGCGAGTGAGAAAGAGCTTATAAATTATAAATTAGATATTTTCATATACCTTCCAGGGATATTTTACATACCACAATCGACATGGGACCGAAGTAAATTCTACGTATTTTCATCGCTCAAGAAAAATCCGTTGACCTCGAGCGAGTTTGAGATCATGTACATCGGGTCCTGAGGCCAACACTTTACCTCAATACCACAGAGACATCCCCCCCCCCTACCTCTTTGCAGAAGGCATAGGCTATTATTTCCAGTGACCTAGGATCACTTTACAGCCTTTCCCTCTTTTCATGTCTCTCCTATTTTCCCCGTTCCCCCACCATCACGCCCATCACGTGACGATCCGGTTGGACGCGAACAAGCTGCATACAAGTACAATTACATTCATTTAGAGTTTACTGGAACTATCGTTTAGAACAGGGGTTTCCAACTTACTAGTGCCTCAGGGCTCAGACAAGGTATACATAATACATGACCCACAGTCTCCGGGCCAGTGGCTGCTCGTAGCTAAAATTAGTGGGGGTGCTGCTCCAGAAAATATTTAGCCTTTGTTTTAAAATTGTGTAAAAGGAAAAAAAATATATAAAAAGAAAATTTATTCAGGAACTTGATAAAATCTTAACAAAAAAAACCTAAACATTTTCTACTTACTTTAACCTAAATTGATAACAGTTGAAGCTTGATCTATTCATTTAAATATTAAATCCATTCTTCTTGTTTTAATTTGCGCAGAAAGTTAAATAATTATCTCATTGATTTCTGGATGACAATTGAGGAAATTTTTCTCCATTGAAAGTACTGTAAGCGCATTTAGTATTTCTGTTAAATGAAAGAACAGGAAAAAAAAATCAAATAGAAATGGTGGAAGCAGAATAATAATCTAATTATATACTATTCTACACTTTATCACATTCAATAATAATATGGTACACAGTTTCTAAGCACAACACACGCCGAGTAAAAAAAAACTTCCTTCCACCATCACACCAGATCCAGCACTGCGAGAGCAACAGTGCTCTCTCTACCTGGTAGTCCCGCCTTCCTCCCTACCCCCATCCTATGTGCGAATGCGCACAACAGTCGAACACCTGGCACTGTTAAGCTCACAGTTCCATACAAAGATTTTTGTATATTTTTTATAAACTGGTGACCCGCCTCGGTGACGTAGTTGGCTAACGCGCTAGTCGTGTTGAGCTCTACTGCTGAGGACGGGGAGATTGAGGTTCGAATCTTGGTTGGGTGAACTGAATTCTTCCTAAATGGTTTTCCACTCTCCCTCCACGCAAATGTGGGTTCACTTCCTCTAATTTAACCTTCCCAAATCCTAATCCATTGTCGGTGACCTGGTGGTCTAGGGGTAAGGTGTCAGACTTCTGTGCTGGCGGCCGGGGTTCAATCCTCGGTCCCGGCACAGATTTATCTGATTACCAAACCCTTCCTTCACCTCTGACAAGACATCTTGTGAATGTGGGGAATGCCAGGCCTCCACCGTGGTTCGGATTCCACGTTAAACTGTAGGTCCTCCATTTCATCTCATAATCACCCTACCATTCCACATTAGCGTAAGTGCGTATAACCCGAATGGGTAGTAAGACGAGGTGCTAATAATAATAATAATAATAATCTAATCCATTAGCGTAGTTAGTACTTAAAGCGTACAGCCCAAACGGGTAGTAAGACGCGGTGCTAAATTATTATTAAGATTATTATTATTATAAACTGGTGGATGGCTAATGAAGTACTGACCTTAAATTTAAGGAATATATATATATATATATATTGTAATACAAAAATAAATAGTGTATTAAATAAAAAAGGAAAAAAAATGTTATCGATTATATCAAGTGAAAATAGAGGGTGCCGCAGTTCCGCAGTGCCTATACACGAGCCGCCACTGCTCCAGGCTACATTCATTGGGAGAGCTTGAGGCCTTCAACACGTGGATCACTCACTAGATCACGAGAACACACAGGTTATGTTGAGTATATTTAAACTAAACTGCTACTAAAGAGAAATGGCAAAATCATTATTTTATCTATTAAGATGAAAAAGTACCCTATCCTAATATTATCGTTTCGCTTAGGTGATTTGAAATCTGGTTCGCTGGCCGCATGGTCTAAGGCGTTACTCTCGCGATAGATTTGGTTGCTTTGCTGATGACGGGAAGGTTGAGGCTCGAATTCTGGTCATGTATACATAGGGTGGTTTTCCCTGAATGGTTTTCCACTATACCTCCACACAAATGCGGGTATACTTCCTCTAAATGTGGCCTTCCTCATATATACACCATTGGAGTAATTCTCAGGCGCATGATCTGAGCGGGGTTAGAGACGCAGTGATAAAGAAGGATTTGAGAGCTAAGAATCAAGATTAAAAATTATTATGTTAAGTATGATTCTCGATTCTTTCGATATAAGTAAGAATCGAGGGTTTCGAGGACTCAAGTATGAGATCCTTACGACTATAAAGCCACACGGCTGACTCACCCACCGACATTAATGTTTACTCACTTCCAGATGAGCTAGAAACATGAAATTTGGCAAACTTATAGCTTATAGCCTTTAACCGACGGGAAAATTCCAAAAAGTTTAAAAATTTAATTTTCAAACCCCGAAACAAACTCAAAATGTTGGAGCAACTTTAATAAAGTAGATGAGGACCTTTCTTTGGAGGTATCTTGTGGTTAAACAGTAAGACCTGACGCTGAACAGAAAAAAAGACTTAGGAAAACCGGATAAGAATTTTTCACTTCAGTTCATTTCGTTATCCGCATTTAATTACACTATTACGATAAGGGATGAAGAATGTAGAAGTAGATACAAAATGTATTCCTCGTTTACCTGGAAAGGTGGCAAGCTTACTTCACATGGTTCCACTGTGGTACTGTTTATAAGATAGGAAAAGCGTATAACCCGAACGGGTAGTAAGACGCGGTGCTAAATATTATATTATTATAAGATAGGACCACAGTATAATTGATCAAGGTGTAGGGGCAATCTTTCACGATAAGTAGTCGTAGAGAAAGGTCTATGATGGACTTGAACAAAATTTTCACGAAGAGCGTGGTAAACAATATAAAAAAAACTGCTGGAATTTTGACATCTCATCTTTATAGTCACGGGAAAACCAGACTAAAGACCTTAATATTTAGTTCACGTGTCCACTGATGTTGTACTCTCGAACTATCAAAATACTTGAACTTTTTTTTAATATCGATTGTATATGCCATTCTTAAGTCATATATCTCAATAAATAACACCGGAACACGCGTATCGAACCTTTGATCTTTGATTTGGTGCCTCTTAACTACACAAGTTAATCCCATGTTTAAGGTCATACATCATGCGTCTACAGCTTTCATTTATTGATAGTTAAGCGAGATTCTGTTTTAACTTGACTATTTGGTATTTTTCTCTCTATTTGTGTATTTGTACTGCCATAGCTGCCAAATACGTGGACAATTTTTCCAGTGAATTTTGGCAGTAGCATTCTTTGAACATAAGGCCGAACAACGTGTTTGCAAGGTTTTACGTATGGATATCCGTTTCAATATGGTGACTGCCCTAAAGGTTTTTTTAATTTTGAAAGCTTATTGAAAGTTACTTTAATTTGATATTCTAAGAATTCATTTGAGTATCTAGACCATAGTTTTTTTTTTAATTTTGACATCTATTGATAGAAAGACATCTTAAAGTACGTGTGCAACAGTAATGCTCTACGAAATTAATGAAATTTTCACATAGTTTTCATTTGTTTTCTGATTATATTGACCACCAATGAAAAATATCAACTGAAAATATAAGGAGAGTTTATAGAGGATATTTAAATTAAAAATTAAAAGATAAATTAGCATAAATACATAGAGAATATGATTGAAAATTAAAGTTAAATATCTTAAACGTTTTTTATGTAAACTATAGTATTAATAATTATTCAATTACTGCTAATTTTAAGTTCTTTCTTCAAAAACTTTTACTCATTTTGTTTATTTATAATTTGTTTATCTTGCTTCTTTTCTACAATCGTTTGTCTCATAAATAAAACGATTTCAAATTGTTTTTAACACAATTCTCCTGTACTGTTTTTTATGACTTAATATTTTTTTATATGATTCAATATAAATAAACTTTATTATTATCTAAAATAAAAGATTCTAATTGCTTTAATTTTGACTTATCTGTGAGATATGACCAAATACTTTCTAGTTTATAATCCTCCAAATATAAAGCTTCAATTTAAAAAAAAAGAATATTGTCTAGCCTTGTACAAATGATTATTTTAAAGTGGTTTATTTCATTTTAACTGTGTCAAATATTTTAATTTACATAGATTTTTAACAATTTTTTAACTTAATATTTAAATCCATACATCACATTGGTTACTACTTACACTGTTATCTGAATATATTCTTTAAGGTTCTAATATTTTCTATGATCCAATAAATTAGAAATTTATTTTCAAGCCTTTACCTTATCTTAGTTCTGCTTATTCTGGTAGCACTCGACGTCACACCACTGTCCCTACTCCATTAATGTAATTAAATCCGGACAGCCTTGACTGCTGTAAAATATATGTAATCGTATTAGATTTAAAAAAATTAAGATTCATTCTTAGTTTTTATCTGGTTTTACTTTAAAAACGTTGACCTAATTAGTTAAGAGTCTAACTTTGTTAACATTTTATACAGAGAGACTTGGTTTGATTCTGGGTGATGTTGACTAAGTAATTAACTTTTCGTTTACGGATTCATCCTCATATTCATAATTAGTAAATATCTAGGCGTTAGGACTTAACGTGCACTATTAGAAGGTAATTTTAAAAATCATATGCTGATTTAAACTGTGTGCTTGTAATTTGCAGGTTAAATACCTCTAAATAAATTCACTATCAAATTAAAAAATATGCTATATTAAAAAAAATGTTAGTAGACTCTTGTGAAATTGAATATTTGATAGTTTCAATCCTATATTTAATTTCTGTTTTCAACATCCAATTTTCTCAACTAATACAAAGCCTACAACGATGAATAAGGTATCAGTGTATAGGATTTTTTTTACCAACTTCTGAAATAAAATACTCAGTTTACGTTAAATTTTAAACAAACATTGTTTTTTTAAAGTTAAAACAAAAACGTATATACTATATATGTTGCCTTTTCAATGATTATCAATAGGTCTCGGGACAGATGCTTCAAAGAGCTGAATTGTTCTTGCCAAAAGCTGTATTTACTCATTGACAACTCTATGCCTTTTAAACAGTCACTATATCTAACAATATTTTTGTATCAATTACCGAAAATGACAAACAAAAAATTTAAAATGATTGCATTCTGAAATCAAATATTGCATTCAAAGAGGTATTGTAAATTGTAAATACGTTCACATTAATAAACTCTCGTTGCTATTTTGTGTATACATTTCGCTGAGTATTTAATTTAAACGACCCAACAAAAGACTAAATCTCTTATTTTTAGGGAAGGGAGGGGGGAGGGGGGGGGAGAAGGTTGAAAGTGCGAAGGTTTCGCACGGGTTTTCTGGTACTGCTTGTTATTAATACAATATGAGTGTACCTTTCATTTACTCTTTAAGGAAGCAGGCCAACTCTGCTTTATTCCACTATGGTAAGCTTGTAAGTATGGTAATAGTGTAATTTGTCAAGGTAAGACTTCTACTTTTTAGGGTCAACGAGATATACTTATATTAATTCATAGTTCCGTAGTACGTGTCTTATTTCTATATTTTTTTAAATCACATTTCAAGCAAGTTATTAGTAATTTCACAATTTCACTTAACATTCAAAGGTATCAGGCTTAAAACATATTAGAGGTTCAGAACTTATGCCATTTTTATTAATAAATTAATGTATGTAACCCTTACTCATATTTATTAATAAATAAATATATGTAACCCTAACCCTATATGTATATAGCTAACTTATATAGTATCATATCAACATTTTACATGGCTTTTATTTAATCAAATAGATCAGTGGTTCCCGACCTGGGGGTGACAGGACTAATTTAGAGATGAAGTTAAAAATCAGCTAAGTATTGAAGATTTTTTTTATTTCAATAACTTTTCCAAATTAATGAGGATATTTTTAGCTTGCGGTTTTGCCAACACTGCTTATAGTTGTAAAAAAATGTAACCAACCAAAATCGAAGGCACTCGTGATCGTGTACATGTTTATTTTCAGGTATGCAAGCCTCTGATTTATTCCCCTTCTCGCTTTTTACCTAACCTAAAATTGCGGCCACGTGCAAAGTCACAGAATTTTTAACTATGAATATCATAAAAACTAAACATCGTTGTCGACTTGGAGTGGAAAGTGATTTGCGGTATGTTCTGTCAAATATAATACTCAATATTCAAGAACTGATGAAAACAAACCAATTTCAGCCATCATACTAATTTTCAGTAATTTTGTTTACTACCGATTTGCTACCAGTATAAAATAAAGAGACGAGAAAGCATTTTTTAAAGATATTTTATAACTTTCCCAAAATATAGGTGAGGGGGGCATGAGAACTTGACAATCTACCATGGAGGTTGTCAACTGAAAAAGGGTTGAACTACTGACATAGATAGTGATGTAATTATAAAAAAAATTGACCTTTAAATTTATGGTTCTTGACATTTGAAGTGCCCCCAAACCCTTAAGTGTGTGTCTTAATTGTATTATGTATTTTGGTGTCTGTCTGCCTATATACGAAATTGTTGGATGGATTTTCTTCAAAATTGATTTTTATATTCCATGGGGTCACACCTTGGGGCACTTAAAAGTGTTCCTAAAAGTGATCGTAGTTAATTGACAAGTATTTTTTGAAATCATTTTCACAAACTATAATATACTAACTACTCTTATAAGCGAGAGCATGTCGAATTTTTTTTGATACTATTTTGTTGTGTTGTTATTATTATATTTTGCCTGCGGAAAAGTTTATTTTCAATAAGTCATACTTAGTTTTAGAATGAATAAACGTTAATGGATTCCCTTTTATTCTTTGACTTATCTAACCTTGAGACCATTACGTATTAATTTATTCTAATTACACAAAGACTTGAACAAGGTTCTATAGCCACCCTCAAATAGAGTCCACACCAACACAAGCTTGTTTTGTTATGAATAAACATTGATACCTCATTATTCACTAACATAATTATTCTAATAAAAAGGTATTCATAACACGTAAAGTTGCACAAACACACTTGAAAAATTCTTCCTCCGGCGAAAATTAAACCACTTTTCATGTAATAAAAAAATGGAACAAAAAACAATCGACACAGCTGACATTAAAAATACAAACAACTTCGCACTTAATATGAGAATATTATGCAGTGGTCACGTGGCTCAAATGTCAAGATATTTCTTGTTTTTGCCAGTTACGAGAAGGGCCGGGCTCGAATTGCGGATAGGTGTAATTAAAGTGGTTTTATCTGAATGGTTTCGTACTCTACGCAAATATGGCAACATTTAAGTACTATATTATAGCTTCTCTAATCTCTATTTAACCAGCGTAGTTGATTATAAATATGCATAGAGCTCAAAAGCGTAACAGGACTTGAGTTGAAATATGTCAGTGTTTTAGTAGGCAAATTTAATAGGAAAATAATTTGTTGATAGTTAGAACATTAATTATAACCAAAATTTCACAACCTATCTTATTATTGATCGAGTGTCAATTTTGGATATTAATTCCCATAATTCTATTCCAAACTAAGAGGCAAAATCCCTATTCAAAAAATAAAAACTGCCTTGCCATCAAGCATGTAGCCTAAAGGAGAATTGTTTTGAAATTTGGCCCCCACTCCCCGAAATTTTAATAAATACATTATTATTTATGAATCATTTAAGGTAGAGATGTAGTGAAGGCAAGAACAGATCCTTGGTTTAGCAGTTTTTATTTCAAACATTTCTTTGATCAAAAGTAATCAAATATAATATAATTATGAAACGCAGGGGGGAGTCTTAATCATACACTTCTTTAATTTACTTTTTTGGCTGCAAGCCGATAATTTTCTTAGCCTTTGACTTGACAAATCATACGGCTTTTACGTGTTTATTTAAGAACCCTTATTAACCCACGTTTAGCAACTAGCTTAGGTAAGCAATATAGCTCGAACCAAACGTCGCAATGTAATGCTGTTTTATGTATATTACTTAAAATATATGATACTACATAATCTTTAAAACTTTCTCATATGTTATGTTATTTTCAGAAAATAGTTGTTCAGTAAACTATCTCCAAGCTCAGAAAAACAAACCCATCGTATTGTTAAACACTCTCTTCGCAATACATTTTGAAACAAAATAGTTCGAACAAATTTTAAAACATTTCCAAATTCATTAGTGAGTAAACCTTAAATCATTTATATCTGTAAAAATAAAAAATGTTATTATTTATTATAAAAATAAATAATCTCCAACTTTATATTTTAAACTAAATTCCAAAATACTAATTTCCATCAATTTCCAGCTTTCTAAAATTTATCACATTACCCTTGAAATAACTTATTTTGGAAAAATAAACATAATTGATTATTTATCATGTAACATACTCTTCAAATATATTCTTTTTAAAAAAAATCGTTAGTTATTTTCAAAAAACCAGAAAGAAAATTAATTTATTCAGTCAACTACTAATATATATATAGTATACGTAGTATATATATATAGTATACGTAGTATATATATATAGTATACGTAGTATATATATATAGTATACGTAGTATATATATAGTATACGTAGTATATATATAGTATACGTAGTATATATATAGTATACGTAGTATATATATGTAGTATATATATATATATATTGTATACGTAGTATATATATAGTATACGTAGTATATATATGTAGTATATATATATATATATTGTATACGTAGTATATATATAGTATACGTAGTATATATATGTAGTATATATATATATATTTTGTATACGTAGTATATATATAGTATACGTAGTATATATATATAGTATACGTAGTATATATATATAGTATACGTAGTATATATATATAGTATACGTAGTATATATATATAGTATACGTAGTATATATATATAGTATACGTAGTATATATATATAGTATACGTAGTATATATATATAGTATACGTAGTATATATATATAGTATACGTAGTATATATATATAGTATACGTAGTATATATATATAGTATACGTAGTATATATATATAGTATACGTAGTATATATATATAGTATACGTAGTATATATATATAGTATACGTAGTATATATATATAGTATACGTAGTATATATATATAGTATACGTAGTATATATATATAGTATACGTAGTATATATATATAGTATACGTAGTATATATATATAGTATACGTAGTATATATATATAGTATACGTAGTATATATATATAGTATACGTAGTATATATATATAGTATACGTAGTATATATATATAGTATACGTAGTATATATATATAGTATACGTAGTATATATATATAGTATACGTAGTATATATATATAGTATACGTAGTATATATATATAGTATACGTAGTATATATATATAGTATACGTAGTATATATATATAGTATACGTAGTATATATATATAGTATACGTAGTATATATATATAGTATACGTAGTATATATATATAGTATACGTAGTATATATATAGATATATATATAGTATATGTAGTATATATATATATATATATATAGTATACGTAGTATATATATATATATATATAGTATACGTAGTATATATATATATATAGTATACGTAGTATATATATATATATAGTATACGTAGTATATATATATATATATATATAGTATACGTAGTGTATATATATATATATACTACGCTAATGTGATGGAGACAAATGAGTCTTAGAGGAAATGAAAAAGGAAGTTATATAGAGAAACAGTGAAAAATAATTTAGGAAAAGACACCCTCAGTACATCAACCGGGTTTCAAGCCACGATCTCACCGTAACATTCAGTTCACTATAGGTGTGGGGAACCTTTTGGAGTTGTAAAGGCAGCATGTCACTTTATGGATTCATGTATAGTACATATCGGACAATATTATAAAGAAGTAGGCTTACTCACTTAATTGTTAATACATTTTTAAGCACACATAAACGAGCAAACTGATATTTGGTCGAAGTTTTCCCCTTCCTTGAGTTTTGTTCTGCGGACCAAATTAAAAGAATAGTCTGCTAACGTGCAAAACTAGAGTGATGTTTTTGTATCAAGCATCGCGTTGCACCGTGCGCTTTTAATGTTAAAGTGCTTTATGGTGACAAATTAACAATATGATACTGTACAAATAAGAGATTTTGATTTACTAACATTAATATTATTACTAGATCCGTCTTACGACAGGTCAATTCCTTTCGTCGGTGAACCTAGACCGCCAATGCACACTGTCCTCTGTCTCCTCCTTTAGATCCCAGAATTTTCTTCTATCCTTCAAGTCACTTAGTATTTGAATCTTCCTACTTCATAAGCTCCTCTTCTCCTCAAACTTTTTCTATGACGTCGTGCAGAATACAGTTCCCACTAAGGATGTGTTCGATTCAGTTGGCTTTGTACCGAAGAATCACATCCAAAATGGTTCTCTTGTTACTCACTATTCTTAAAATTCTTCAAATGATACTCGTCAGTCCACTTGATCTTCTCAAGTCTTTAAGATCAAAAGAGTTATTTATTTTTTAACATAATTCTTTAAAATAATGATTTAAAAAATGTATTAGTTAAAATACATACCGTGTGAGATTGGATATCTTAATACATAATTGACAAGAATATGCGATAAGATTACGAGAGCGACGTTCATCGTTTCAACCGGACGATCTTGGATAGTACCTAAAGTGGTCAACCTCGGTGGTCTTGGGGTAAAGTACTCAACCTCAGGACCCGATGTTCGTGGGTTCATATTCAACCGGAATCAACGACTTTTTCATGAGCTATACAAATTTTTAGCACAGCTTCTTTCAGAGGGAAAGTAAAGCCGCCGGTTCCATGTCGATTGTGGCATGTAAAATAACCTTGGAAGGTATGTGTATACCGGCAAAACTAGTAGGCCCTTTCACGCTCGCTTAGAGAGATTCTTGTGTATGTGGATGTAATCAGCTGGTTCAGAGAGTCCAAGTTAATAAACTAAAATAAATAAATAAAACGCAGAGAATGAACCAGTCTTCTTATTAAGCAGTTCATTAATAAATATATAGACTAATTATGTCTACCAAATAATTTAGTACCCTTGAAATACATCTTTTTGGTTTTTTATTAAAGTATTGGAAATTTAAAGGTAAAGACAATAGACAAAGCATTTTCCGGGTTGTTCGGAACGTGTGTTAACTTTGCCTGAAGCGCAACTCCAAGCATGTTTTCTTAGTTATGTTTATGAACTGTTATAGTTAGGCCATTAAAAGTTTGACGCAAACACTTTTAAGTCACGCAAAGAAATGTATCCCATGTTGAGTAAACTAACTTCATTTTTTTATGTGACGTTTTTTTCTGAAATATATGCGCGCATGTACCTGAAATGAGGAAAACCTTGTAACGAGTTGCTTGCCTTCAAATCTAATGCATGGGAGAACATATTACGAAAATAGTGCGAAACCATTCCAATAAAACGTTCTTGATGTTGGCGTTCGGCGTAGAAGTTGCAGACTAGTTTCCTTATTTTGTTTTTTCGGTGAATACTATTAGGGTATATTGAAGGTAGTTTTCGTAAATAGATTCTCGAATTCACTCCACTACGATGAGGACTATTTTTTTGTAAATTGGTTCTAAAGATTGTAAATAATTAATGATAATCTGGATGGGTAGTAAGACGTGTTATACACAATAAATGGGACAAGCAATACTCAAATGATTCAATACAATCTTTTATCAGAAATTTACAGTAGTTAAATATCGACTTAACATTGAGGATGATTAAATTAGTTACAAATTAATATACACATTTCACCATTTTGTTTTTTACTTTCTCGCTATCTTACAGGTAGAGAAAGTATTGTGATCGTCAAAAAAAATTGAACTCAAGATTTTGATGAATCTCGACGTTTCATGACCCCCCGAATCCGAAACAGTGTTTTTTGAATTTCTGTCTATCTGTCTGTACCTCCAACTAGAGCCTAAAATATTTTACCGATCGGTCTAAAACTTGGTATCTAGGTTTTTCATAGAGTTGTCCAGAGGGATTTTTTGAATTGTATATCTAACACTAAAATTAAAGGTAGTTGACTAAAAGGGGGGGGGGGGAAATGATTTACTCAAAATCGACTATGACGATTTTTATCAAAATTCTCCTTATCACTGCAAACCAAACATGACGAGTTTAACGTTTAGCCCCACGTGACCATCGATGAATCTCTTCTTTGATACTTATAAACCCTTTCCTCCTCCCACCTTCCACAGCACACCTATATGAGATTCTAGATCCTGCCTCCTCGAGGGATCAACTCCTTAGACCTCGTTTCCACAAGTACAGGAACTATTAATAAATATGTGATATAATAAAATAATCCATGTTGAGTGTGACTGATATTCGAAGTAATGTCTTTCAAAAGTGGCTGGTCAGAATAGGTAGCCCCATGTATCGAGCCATTAAACACAATTGCAGAAAGATTCAGTATGTGGTTATAAGAATGAGGAATAGCGACCTCCTCATATGTTTTTGAGTCTTTGGAAGGTTTTTATTGTTTCAGATGAAGCAGTATTACAAGTTGAAGGCTAACTGTAAAGACTGGTTCGCGAGCACGACACCTAGAGAGCAAAAAGAAGTGTTGGAGCAACATATAACTACTATGCTGCGCGAGAGAGACAGCAATGGACGACGGGTCCTCATCTGCAAACTAGGTTTGCCACGGGCCAACGGCCATCTTTATGCCTCATTATATATGTGCTACACACCCTACTCGTGAATTCACCCAGTTCATGAAGCAGCCAAATATATGCCCATTCCGTGAACTGGCCTCTCTCCTCCTTACCATTTCATTAACTGGACAAAAAAAGTCCAGTTAATGAATTGCACAGCTCTTATGATACCAAATTCATGGAATGGCTACTTAATGAACTGGGCGTCTCTAATCGTTAACCCAATTTATTAACTAGTTTAATTTTCACCCGGTCCATGAAATGGACAAACGAAGAACAGTTTTGGTATTTAAGTTAATTTAACTTTTAGTCGTTTAATAATGAAAGGCTAGGTGCTGCTTGGCTGGGTTAGTTTAATATTAACTCGGTGACCTGGTGATCTAAGGGTAAGGTGTCGGACTTCTGTGCTGGGGTTCGGGGTTCAATCCTCGGTCCCAGCATAGATTTATATGATTACCAAACCCTTTATTCACCTCTGACAATACATCTTGTGAATGTGAGGAATGCCAGGCCTCCACCGTGGTTCATATTCCACGTTAAACTGTAGGTCCTCCATTTCATCTCACAATCACCCTACCATTACACATTAGCGTAAGTGCGTATAACCCGAACGGGTAGTAAGACGCGGTGCTAATAATAATAATAATAATAATAATAATAATATCTCTTAAGACTGTAGCGTAGGCAGTTACGCTACATATGCACTGGCATTATTGTACTTCTTGTGCGTCGACAACAACACTAACAGTTACGTTCGATTCTTAAGTCCTACAGCTGACACAAATATATTATTATTATTATTATTAGCACCGCGTCTTACTACCCGTTCGGGTTGTACGCACTTACGCTAATGTGTAATGGTAGGGTGATTGTGATATGAAATGAAGGACCTACAGTTTGACGTGGAATCCGAACCACAGTGGAGGCCTGGCATTCCCCACATTCACAAGATGTCTTGTCAGAGGTGAAGGAAGGGTTTGGTAATCAGATAAATCTGTGCCGGGACCGAGGATTGAACCCCGGCCGCCAGCACACAAATATAACATCTTGCGGGGTGTGGCCAGGTAAACGCTGCCCTGCCGTGACAGGCGTAATTCGTCGAATAATTTCTTTTAGTCATAATTAATATTAATCTTTCCAGATTCACTTTTGAGATATATCTTAGAGTAATAATTTCTGATAGATGAGATGTGTAGTATAGTGTCGGGCTCACTTAAATATATTTACTTTATTAAAATGTTATGTATGAAATACTCCATTTTGGTAATATGTGAATATTATTTTAATTAGTTTGTGAAACCTCCATTTCGGGAGTTAGCAATTACTTTAAATGTTATGTATGGAAAGCTTCCATTTTGGGCCTATGTAATATAATTTAAATAAAACTTATGGGAATCCTCCATTTCAGGAGTTAACAATTTTAATTTTAATTTTACGTATAGGAAATCTCCATTTTTGTAGTATGCAAATATTGATTAAATACAACGTTCGAGAAACCTCCATTTCGGGAGTAAGCAACTTACTTTATTTAAAATATGATGTTTGTGAAAACTCCATTTTGTGAGTATACAATTGGTTTTACGGCAAACCTCCATTTTGGGTAAGAGCAAGTTTTTTGAGCTTTCTTAAAATATGATGACGGCGACAACTGTTAAATGAGGATAAACCTCTTTTTTATATGCGCTCTATTTCATCTCCGATTAAGAGTGTCCTACTAGTAAAGGATACAGGACGAGCCCCCTTGGAAATTTTCTATGATAGACAGCCCCCAAAGCTACCGAATACTCATAAATATGTGAAAGAAAGGTGAGAACAACATCTAGGATACAAAGTAGAGATAGATTTGAAAAAATATATATTATCAAGAATTTTTTTTAAACATCAATAAGTACTTTAATTACAAAATAAAACTACAAAAAATATATCCAAATTCAGTTTCATAAAAACGGCACACCTTTAAACACTATTTTATTAGCTCAGTGGTAAGAGCATTGGCGTACTAAGCCGAAGATCCCGGGTTTGATTCCTGTGTCCAGGTGTAATTTTTCAATTTTCAGAATATGATATCTAAGAGGTGTTATCCTCACTAAAATGCATTAACAATATTTTCGGCTATTTGTTTCATTACTATTTTACTATATCACGTTGTTGGAATCTTCCTCCATATTAACTCGGTCATCTGTTACAGCAAGTTCATCAATATTTGAAACCTGGCTTGTATTTGATCAATACTTCGTGACAGCAGCTATTAACTAATCTTGATATAAGCTTGTTCTATGGTGGATTCTGATTGGATGATTTATAATATTTCCTTTTCCTCATCCCTGATCCAGGTTATAGAAACAGACTTTGTCTCAGATTTCCTTATCTTTAGAATGCCTTTCCAAAGAATGATCTTCAGTCTCCATGTTGTGCCTACTTTGAGACATACCCATATTACCACATTTGACATCCTCGGTAAACTTGCTTTCATTTTAATACTATTACACCCATACACTTTTCAAATATAAGACTTACCCTAGTGATCTTTTTATTGTTCATTTCCGAATAAAAAATCTTTTGGATGAGGTTTCGCAACATCTTCATTTGAAATAGGTGCCTGCAAGTCGTCTGACGTATCCATAGCCTTAGAGCTCTAGTCAGAATTTTCCTTCATGTGCTGAAATGAATAAAATTTCAGCACCAACGCTAAAGAGCTTGTCAGTAATTTTGTACTGAGCCCTTGTATAGCCAAGTGGAAGTAATTCACTTTCATCGTGATTAGCTACTATATGAGGGTATGGTGAATCTTTCGTAGACAATGAATTAAAAACTATGTTCGTAAGATCCAATATATATATATATGTATATGTGGAGGGGATTCATTTCCACCGCAAACATAGGAAGCGACGGCTTTGGTGACGCTAGATTGTTCAAGCCCCTTTGAACCGACAACAGTGGCAGGTACAGCAGTATAACTAGCAGAAGAATTTGAAAACGTGATTGATATTCGGTTAGGTCGTACTATGGCTACCGGTCTTTATTCTTTACTTCCTGTTTTGTTTTTTTGCGATCAGCTTTTGCAGCGCACACTGACCTATCCTCCTTTTCATTTGGAGATGATATGGAAGAAGTTGTAGTCTTGGTAGACACCTCCTCGCCTGTTTTGTTAGCAGCATGTAAAGATCGAGTATTTGAGTGCTCAGACTTTGGTGATGTGGCTTGTTTTGGGTGACGTTCCCATTCTACCTATCTCTGCAGTGTCTAGACTCTGGTCCTGCTCCCCACTATCTCCTTTCACAAACACCGCCATGACTAGTGACTGTGAAATCAGTTAGAAAAAACAATCAGATTAAAGCAAAGACGACAAGTAACTACATTGAAGTTTCTTATATAAAACTAATCAAAAAGAAAGGTATTTACAAATATTTTAGTGAACAACATATATTTAAAGTTTTTAATTATATGGGAGTTCCTTAAATAACTATTTTTAAGTTTGGCTTTTCTCTTAGGAAAAGTTATTATTATGTAGATATTCTGAGCACATACCACACTCTATATAAAATACATTTAACCAAAATCCATTTCTCCAGACATTCTCTTTCAAAACAAAGATATTTTGTTTGAAAGACAAGAAAGTCTGTATTGTTAATGTATGAATACTAGCTCCCCTTTCTTATTCTCTCTCCTTCTCTTTTTCATTCTTTATTTTTTTTTCTTGGTCCTTCCTTTTTTTAAATTTTGCTGAATATATGTTCTCTCTCTTCCTCTAATATTTAATTTTCCAACTATTTTATGATCCTTTCACTACATTTTCTCTTTAACCTAAACATATTTGTATGAATGTGGGTTTTGTTTGTAACCAGCGAATGCGGACCCAGGCAAAGTGACCCCCTATCAATGGGCTCATACAGACGACCTATGGCTGGAGACTGCTCTTGATGAGGAGGAGACGCAGAAGAATGGTATCTCTATCATAGTAGACGCCGGCAACATCCCTTGGAAGTTCCTCAAGTTCGCCAACCCTTTCAATGCCACGTTCGTAGGTCGCAAGTCCGATGTAAGTTCACTTCTCAATCATTCTATATTGTCTTTGATTTTAATAGATTCGTTATTCCATAAATTGTTGCAGTTGGATTATGTATTTAAATAGAATAATTGTTGTTTTATAAACTCGCGATTATTCAGGTTAATTAGTGCATGAGAATGCATGGATAGTTGAAAACACAAATACATTAATCGAACACACAACTTTTTATTTTATGTTGATATAACAATGATCTGTTATAACATATTCCTTTATTTATAATAGTTTTATTCGTGGAAATATAATGCAGCTTTTGTTTTGTAAAGTAATCATATATTCTTTTCTGCTTGAACGTACTGTTGGCGCTTTTTCTGATGAAAGCTCCTATTTATTTGCATTTGTCAGAATATCCGTGGAATCGAAACTGTTTTGCCTTATATAGTCCAACAATGTATCAAATTTCGAAGCTTCCTTGTGACTGACTAGAGATTCATCCACTACTTTCTCCTTACGATGTACGTTAATATTTTGAAGAACCATGCTTGGATAATCCACAAATCTGATAACACACAATACATATAGTCGGGATTCAATTGGATCTCTAAACAATGATTTACATATATAAATACATATACACATTGCACATATATAAATTATTGTTTTCATAGAAAGCTGGAAATTCATGTTACCCAATTTAGAGAGTAAAAATTCTATAACTGTATTAATATTCTTAGCCTTTTTAGTTAATGCTTTAAAGAGGGACTGTACAGTAATCCATAAAGTAGTATTATTGGAAGCTTTTGATAACGTTTTAATTAATAAACCAAATAAGATTTATCTATAGAATATCAAATTTTTATGACTTTCAATCAGTTGATGTTCTAAATTGGGTTTCTAATAAAAATTAGTCTTCTAATAAATTAGCACGTACACACACATGTTTAGGTCCATGTATCCTCCGACACTATATTTTAGTCACCTTATGTTTTGTTTTTAAAACCCTATTCTTGTTGTAGGCCATATGAAAATAAATTAAATTAAAATTGTTATATGATAAGCCATATAACGCAGTTAGTTTAAAAAAATTACTAGACCTCTCAGATATGTCAATCCTTAAAAAAGTGAGGTAAAATTATACACGTACATGACTCATTCTAATTCATTGTTTTTACAGGCCCTGCCAATCAGACACATAGAGCACCATGTCGTCAATACGTCCTTCTTTATGAACGCGTTGATCGCCTTAGTCTTTCCTTTCCTGAGCAACCGAACAAAGGAAAGTGTAGGTACTTGAATAATAACCATGGGACATATTATAATTACCAGGACTGAGGGTAGAAAAAATTGTATTAGATGTTTGGGAATACTATACCATTTTAAATATGGTACTAAAATATTTTGTTTATTTTATTATTCTATTGATAACCACAACTATTTTAAATAGTTTTTTTCAGAAGGGGTATCTCCTACCTGAATGGTGCTGGAGTAAAAATTGTTTTATATAAAAATATTTAAAAAAAAATAGTATTTAAACTGCCACAAGTAACTTCTTTAAATTAATAGAGTAAACTTAGATTTGTGTTTAAGTTTAATAGTGTTTAATATAAACTATTTATACTCCACTATCACTTGGGTAAGTGCACTGGCTATTTCTCCTAGCTTAAATCAGGATCTATCCTTTTGCCCTATAACAAATAAATATTTTACTTGCATTTACTTGGAAATATGTATAGTATTTCAATCTTTCTCCCGTAAATGGAAACAAAACAACTTGATACAACCTTGTGCCACACCAACATAAATAATGTTTATTTTATCTGTAACACAGTTGTTTTTTCCCCTCATTGAATAGCTTTTAATTAATCAACTATGATCTCATGTGAGCGTCTTTATTGGGAACACATTGAAATACTATTTGAAAAATGAAACAAAATCAAAATTTCAATTACGCACCCAGATTGAGCTCACTACCCATAGGTTGAAAAACACTACCGTTGACTTATTTTTTCAGCCACGTTCTAAGTCTTTCAACTCTCTATGAATTACATTTAATTTTACATTTAACACACAATGTATTACAAAATGGCAAACTCTTTAAGGTAGTGGTTCCTATCATTTTTAGCCTAGCGCCTACTTCTGATAACTGGATGCTAATTATTGCCCCTCTTGACCCCAAATTAAGTTAAATATCATGATCATTCTGAATTTGGTGAAAATATAAGTTAAGTTACTTAAGTTTGTGTTACATTGTACATTTATATACAATTATTTTAAACGTTTATCGTTGTATAATTAATGATCCTTATGAACAAGACACACCTTAAAACAAAACCTATCTTTAATGTTTATAAACATAATCATTTAAACGTAATGTCAAAATTACAAAACATAACTAACATAAATTTAAGATCCTTTAGTTAAATATGTAGTTGCCTGTTACTATTCACATAAAATTAATTCTATAAAAACCATAGACATTTAAAAAAATCTTACCACCACTTTACACTTTACCACCCCCTGAAAGTATAAAATGCCTTCTAAGAGGGCAGTATCGCCCAGGTTGGGAAATGGTCTAAAGGATATTGATGAGTAGTGTAGCTTAAAAGTGCATAAACCTGGAATAGTGTTAAAATAGGGTTGGTGGACTTAAAAATCGCCCTTCTTAGTGTGATTGGCTAGGTTTTAAATGTAATAGTTATCCTATTCTTTTTCTTTACATTAGGAAATATTGTGCGAGTTATACCTTGTTTAATACACACTAAATCTAATACTAGTTTGTTTCTCTACTAGATCCACTTTCATTATCAGGACCGAGCCTCTTTGCACAAGTTTATTAACCCTGAGATTCTGCCAGAGGAATATGGAGGGAAGGTTCCAAAGATCGAATATGAAGAACAAGAAAAATATCTGCACGAAAAAGAAGATGTCTTGTTAGGTATGTATAGATCACCTTTGCTTGAATCATTAACTATTCTTTACTAACCATGTACTCGTGGTTTGTGAATAAAAACCGTCTAATTTAAGGGAACAGGCTGAAAGTGAATTTTATGATATTTCACAGACTGTAGGTCGGATTTAACCTCACATCATGTAACCTAACCCCCAGCATTGTTGGATATTTTTACTGATTTTAAAATTTTAGCTCGATGCTTTGCATTTCCTCTTAAGGGCTGAAAGTTGTTTAGCTATAGTTTTACCATACAAATCATTCAGTATATTTTTTACATCATGGTAAATTAATTAATTACTTCGGGATACTATTTGTTAAGTAAGTTTATTGAAATTATTATTTTTAAATCTAGATAGCCAAGGTAAAATTAGTAGTAAGTGCCATAAGAAAAAAATACTACGAATTAGTGAGGGCATTAGGAAATATCAATTTGGCACGAGTTTATTGAAATTGGTTAAAATAGCTTAGTTTCTAGATTTTCAAAAACACTGGTGACACTCTATCAGTTAGTAAATCATGACAAATTTATTTTGTTTTTATTAAAAGGTATAGGTTTATATACACTATAATGGCTGATTGAAATCAAATGGTTTTTTTGTAGTCTTAAAACAACCATTAATATAAAAATGTTAAGACCAGTAGTTATAAATTAATCATTACTTAAGGGCAAATTCTACCACAAAAAAAAAAATTCTCACGCTAGTGTATTTTTAATGGGAATGTCAATTATGAAACATCAAAATTGTTAGCACAATTCTCAATTGAGTTTATATATATGAATTAATGTTGGTGACTCCATTGTATATCAATGTTGTTTGAGTAAAACTATTTATGTTTTGTTAATTATTTTAAATAACCTTTAGAGTTAAGTTTTTAGTCCTATAATACCTGCTGAATCCATTAAACTCTATCTTTGTATAAAATTTATTTTGAAAAATACAAAATGTTTTTAAATAACACGAGATTTCTGGACTCCTGCAGCAAATCTTGGGCCTGTGTAGGTAGTCCACATGAATACAGATTTTTATTAAAATGGGGTACTTTTCAATTCTTTGAATCCTACTTCAATTTAGCCACAATTTCCTTATCTAAAATGAATTTCTGTTAATTAATTCTTAAGTCTGACACCCCAAACAAAGATATGCTAACTTTGATAAGTGTAATTCAATAATTGTTTTTGTTACTTTCATAATACCAAATATTCCTGAATGGATTTTTTTCCAAGCTTTGAATCCCCAAAATTTTTGTAAAAAAATATGCCACTCGTTGTCTTTTTGTCACCTATCTATGTTACATTTTCTTGAATATGTTTGACTCTTATTGATAAATTCCAGAGTAATCAAGGGTCACAGACTTACATAAACACATAGTCGTCACATTTGATACTTTAAAACCTACCTCGGTAGTGTAATTAGATAAAGCGCTAGTTTCATGTTAATCTGGACTGGCAAGGACGGGGAGATCGTGGTTTGAATCTAGGTCAAGTGAACTGGAGGGGATTTTTTCTAAATGGTTTTCCACTCTTCCTCCACACAAATGTTGGTTCACTTCCTCCAAATTCAACATTCCCATTCCAAATAATTTGGCCTTATTAATATTTAAGCGTATAACACACGTTTAGTAAGAAGCAGTACTAAAATTGTTGCTACTTTTCCTATTCTATAAGATTTATATCGCATTATTCTGCATTTAACTGTCGAGTAATATAATTTAAAATACTAAAAACTAATTATGTAATGTTTTATAAACCATCCATCTGAAAGAATAGTAATAAATGTTTTTTTTAAACATGGTTGAAAGGGGTTAAAATCATAGTGTAATATTCTTTTTTTAACTTTTAACTATAGTTTTTGTTATTCTTTTTTAAACATGAAAACATGGTCAGATATTCCCTTATTCTAGTTCATAACATTGTTAGCATTCATTTGGTTAGAAATATCAGGATTTGGACATGAAATAGCTGTCTACACTTTACATGTTATTATAGGTACAACCCATTTTTAGAAACAATGCAACATATCAGTATTTTATAAGAAAATAACAACTTCATAAGCAAACTATGTCAAAGTATACTATGATTTTTATATATGACTAATAGTTTGTTTGTAAAAAGGAAATTGAATTAATTTGAATTGGATTAAAAATTATTTTTTCAAAGAGACTCGCATCTAAACGGACAATTCTAGCATGACTAATAATTTGTCCATAAAAATAAATTAATTCAAACAATAATGTTATAGACCATAAATCACAAATGGACATTTCTAATATAAATATTATTTTTTCTATAAACTGAATTGTATTAAAAAATATCGTTTTTTAAAGAATTATATTCCAAAATAATATTCTGGAATATAACTTGTCTAAAAACCATTTTTGAATAATATTATGAAATAGAATTTGTCTAAACTATTTTTTGAATATAAATATATTATATAAAATGTATATAATTATATTCAATAATAATATTTTGAAATATAATTCGTCTGAAAAAACTATTTTTGAATATAACTCTGTTTATATATGTAAATTAAAATTTTTATTCAGTTTTTTAATTCATTTTACATATATTTTTGTAGATAAACTATAGATCATAAATTAGCAATTCTTGTATACTTTCAGAGTAATAGAAAATTGGTTAGTTATAATATTTTTGGTGGCTAGATACGTCGCACAGTTTCTATGAAAAGTGTACCTACATTAACATGTGAATCGTGTGCACAATGAATGTTTAACGCCAAGGTCCTTGAACATAACTATTGCTTATAGGCCTAGTTATAGCTCATATTTAAATAGATGTTACCTTTGAAATATCAAACAAAGTAAAATACTAAATTATTGATTTATTCATACTGATTTATTTTTGTTTAATCTGTTTCAGAATTATTTTCTTTAGGCTATAAGAAATGATCGATGAAGATCATCTAACAGAGATAAATGGAAATTGGAAATATTTTGAATGAATAGGTCTATTTACTATTGTTAAGAGCAGTGCTATGTACATATTTTTATGAAATTATAAACTGATAAAACACAAATATATTTTTTATCAATTTTGTTTTTATCATTTCATAAAAATGTCTGTCTGAAAGTAAACTCATATTATCAACACACATATTGTAACAATTATTTTGTACTTTTGTCTGAATTTTTTAAAATATGTTTATAGTATATTGCATAAGTATAATTGTTAAACGCATAAAGTTTATTCTATAATAACTTACTGAGTGCAAAACAAATAGTTTATTTTTCTAAGATTTATTAGAAAAAATTCTAAAGAATTGGGACCACTTGTTATGAAAGCTTATAAATAAAGAGTTTAATGTTACATCTTATTTCTATGATTGCCTTATAATCAATTTGAATCCTTACTCAAAAATAATTCTTAACCAATTTTCTTTCTCTCCCTTGTGGTTTTTTTTTGTTTCTTATTTTATAAAGTTACATTGCACATTTCACACTCCTTCTAATTAGTTATGATAGAATGAAGCCTAAGTTAGAGGAATGGGTGTTAACGATTGATTTACTTCAATAGACAGCTATTAACTCTGTCCGATGGCAGCAGTGTAAAGTGTGAATAATGGTTTTATTTTTACTCTAAAAGGTATATTTTGTTCCTTTTATGTTTTTTTCCCCTGTACCTTGTTCCTAATAATAATAATAATAATAATAATAATAATCCAAATGTTAAGTAGTTTTGCTACTTCAATCACGAGTGGCTTATGGGTTGTTACAATGGCAGTCAAGAGCTTACAATGCTTTACAAGTAAACTGTACATTCCCATCTATTTTACCAACCACACACACAATGAAATGAGTAGATATAAGTTTACTTGCCTTAATGGGAAAGTTTGACAATTAATGTGAGAAAACAGTAATTTGCTAGTAAAAGTTCTGTCCATCCTTGCATGACTTGTTAATGACCCCCGAGCCTCCACTGAAATTATTAATATTGTATCTATCGGAAAGTAGTGTGTGACTTAGCACATATTCTATTTTTCATAGGAAGAACCGTTAAAAATAAATGGTAGGAAGCTCTTTAAGGACGTTTTAGCACAATTGTTTAGAAATTGAGATATTTACTCAAAACTCGTAATATATGTGAAACAAAATACACCAGAAAACCCGATCAAATATTGTGTTATGCTTACGATAAACTTTATTTGACTTCCGTATTAAAATTTTATGATTCTCGTTTAAAGAATTAAAGTCCTTACTAGTATATTTGAACAAAAGAAAAATCAATACTGGGTCCACAAGAGGCAATACCTCGTATTAAAATGTATACTTCCGGTTAAATTTTCAATATTTTATTAGGTGTTGCACATCTTATGGTTATCACATTTTTATTAAATTCTTCATTTATAAATTTAGACCATTAAAAAAGTTAAATATTGACTATTGAATCTAAAACTATAGAGCTCATTACTGTACAAACATTTCCTCTAAGAAGTTAAAGAAATAGGAACATTAACTTTTTGAGAGACTTACCTATCTACTTACTTTATGGAATTAGAGAATTATTGCTTTAAAACTTAAGTATTGTCTTTGTACAATTTATGTTAGCAAATATGTATTAATATATTTGCCAACACCTCCAAAACTATTAGTTTTATATATATATATATATATATATATATATATATACTAGCAGTCCCGCACGGCGTTGCCCGTGAACCACTGTAGTATAATAATTATATAAGCTTGACAACCCCCCCCCCCACGCTGCCCGTTACCCACTGTGGTATCATAATTATATAAGCTTCACAACCCCCCTTCCCCCCCACGCTGCCCGTTACCCACTGTGGTATAAGAATTATATAAGCTTCACAACCCCCCTCCCTGCCCGTTACCCACTGTGGTATCATAATTATATAAGCTTCACAACCCCCCTCCCTGCCCGTTACCCACTGTGGTATCATAATTATATAAGCTTCACAACCCCCCTCCCCTCCCCCACGCTGCCCGTTACACACTGGTATAAGAATTATATAAAGATATTAAAAAAATGTCTAAAAATTATAGAAAAATGTTAAGGGTGGACAACCCTTATCACTAAGGGGTATGAAAAATATATGTTGGCCGATTCTCAGACCTACTCAATATGATCACAAAATTTCATGAGAATCGGTCAAGCCGTTTCGGAGGAGTACGGGAACGAACATTGTGACACGAGAATTTTATATATAAGATATATATAAATATATATATATATATATATATTTATATAAGATATATATAAATATATATATTTTTTTTTTCAAATAAGTGTTTATTTTTAATAGTACCTTACGTTAATTTTGCAATAAGTTATTTACTAACTTAAATAGTTGTGGAGCTACGGAAACTTCCGTTTCTGTAAAGTGACCTAAAAGTCATTTTCGCGGGAAAATGAAAATAGCCATTTTGTTTGTGATCTTTATCAACGCTTAGATACGAATTCTGATCATAATCATTATAGCGTATTTTGAGAAAATTTCTATTTTCTCTTTTAGTCCTTTATTAAACTACTCTTAACTTTAGGGTTAAACAGACACACAGATAGACGGCATTGCAAAAACCACTTTTTGAGGTTCGGGTGGCCATGAAACGTCGATATACATTAGCATCTCGGGCTGGATTTTTTTAAAGGTCGAAATATTTGACCTTAAGTTTTCGAAAAGCTAAAAAAATACATTTGCGTTTAGCTTGAAAATTATTGGTTTTATAAAAAATGCTTCAAATAAAATATTTGTATTATAAATATATCTACAATGATAAGTAATTTCATATCTCAAATAGTTTGGAGATGTGATAAAAAAATAATCATTGTATTGGACCGGAATCCTTAGTCATTTTGCCGCAAAAATTAGAGAAGCCATTTTGTTTATAGTATTGACTAATGCTTAGTAAAACAATTTATTTAAAATCGTTAGAGCCGTTTTTGTGAACATAAATGTATCTCTTTTCGCCCTACAGTAACCTTCCGTTAATTTTATGGTTAAATATCCAATTCCAAAAACCCCTTGGGGCAACCCTATGATACCAAGTTTTAGCCCAAGCGTTAAAATAGTTTAGGCTCTACTCCGAGGTACAGACGGACATAAATTCAAAAACCACATTTTCTTATTCGGGGGAAAAAGAGGGGGAAATTAATCAAAATCTCGAGTTTGATTTTTTTGACGATCACAATGCTTTCTCTATCTGCAATATAGCTATAAAGTAAAAAGAAAAAACTGTGGTCCTTTTAATATTTGAAAAGTTTTAGTAAATTATTAATTATTTATAGAAATGTATAGTATATATTGTTACTGAAATTTGCAGATGTCACATGACTTGACGTATGAAGGCGTGAAAGTGGTTTTAGTTACTTTTCTAGATGCATTCCTAAGAAAATTGGACTCTATATGTGACGGGTTTCTTGTTTTAACACTAGTTCGAACATTGAATTAGAGCTTTGAGAATGGTAGGATTTTTTGTAGGAATAACTCTTTTAAATTTTTTACTATTTGTTTTATTTTATAGACCTATTAAAATCATATTAGAGTGAATGGTGCAGAATACGTGATTTAACGTACTGCCCTATACAGTACATAGGGTGTATTTTAATTATTTATTTTAGTACTGCTTCTTCTTATCACCTGTTAAGGCTATACATATATGTGTGTGTGTAAGTATATGTACTAATTAAACTAATGACTTAGGGATGAGGAAGTGTTTCCACATTTGCATGCAGGAATACGGTAGTGGAAAATAATTTTGGAAAAACCACAACTAGTACACCTCACTGAGATTCGAACCCCGATCTTCCTATCATATGCAGTCTAATTAACACTATTATGACGCCTTGGACCATGTTGCCACCGAAGAAGGCTAAATTATAATTAGTGTCAGATATTCTAGGGTGTATTCTCAACGGCAAAACATTAAGAAAAGCCTATTTAAACATGTCAATAGAAATGCTTAGTTTTAGAGTAACTAAAGGGTTTCCTCAAATATTTATTGATTGTAGGGGATCAAATGAATGGCCTGCTCACTCAAAAGATTTGAATCTCCGATCGATTTTTCTCAAGGAACATTTAAAGTCCATTATTTACACAACTCATATGCCTGATTTTGACGATTTAAGAGAAAATGTAACTGAACGTGACTAAATAAGCAAAACCCCAGGTATATTCAAGAGCATGTGACAAAGCATGGAACGCAGGCTCATAGGATGCAGCGAAGCAGGACAGCAACATTTTAAACCATTTTTTTTAACAAAATGTTCTGTCTTGTGTTTTAATTGTTTTCTGTAAAGCTTTGTCTTGTATAATTGCATTACTTCTTCTGTTGTAATGAAATTTACCATGGTGAAGTGTGAAGTGATGTTGGTAACAAAGTAGAGGATAATACCTAGTAAAGCTCTAACGTTGAATGAAGTAATTAATTAATTAATATTTAGCACCGCGTCTTACTACCCGTTCGGGTTATACGCTTTAAGTACTAATTACTCTAATAGATTAGGAATTGGAAAGGTTGAAATAAAGGAAGTGAACCCGCATTTTCGTGGAGGGAGAGTGGAAAACCATTTAGGAAAATTATTATTATTATTATTAGCACCGCGTCTTACTACCCGTTCGGGTTGTACGCACTTACGCTAATGTGTAATGGTAGGGTGATTGTGAGATGAAATGGAGGACCTACAGTTTAACGTGGAATCCGAACCACGGTGGAGGCCTGGCATTCCCCACATTCACAAGATGTCTTGTCAGAGGTGAAGGAAGGGTTTGGTAATCAGATAAATCTTTGCCGGGACTGAGGATTGAACCCCGGCCGCCAGCACAGAAGTCTGACACCTTACCCCTAGACCGCCAGGTCACCATTTAGGAAAAACCACCCCCAGTTCACCCGACCGAGATTCGAACCTCGATCTCCCTGTACTGAGCAGTCGAGCTCAACACGACAAGCGCGTTAGCCAACTACGCCACCGAGGCGGGTTTGGATGAAGTAGATCTAATTAATGTAAAGAAAGTAAAATATCTGGGACATGTGATTGAGATGAATGGTGGAAACAGAGAGTATCTAAAAGAGGGCAGCAGGTGGAGTTCTATAGGTGTGTGATAGATCTGCTATGGAGAAGAGAAGTGTTGTATAGGGTGTATTTTGTACCCATTGTCACATATGTACGATAAACATGGACATTGACTGTAAGAAATACAAGGAAAGTGGAGGACATGGGAATGAAGTTTGTGAGGAGCATGTTAACTGTTAAGAGGAGAAAGAATTAATAATGAAATCCTAGAAAGAGAGGTGGGTGCATAAGGTAGTAGAGTAAGCAGCAAGACTGGGATGGTATGAACATGTGAGAATATAAAAGGATAAGATGGCAATAAGAATGACTTAGTTCCTTTCTCTGACACATATTGTAAATAATTTAGTTCCTTTAACCACCACACGTAACGAGGATGTATGAGAATGTTTTTGCATTGTTGATCTAAAAGTGTTCAATACACAACATAATATGATCATAGTCAATATATCACATTTTACTGCATATATTATTTTCCATTCATTTTTATCTGAAGTATGTGATGGGCATTATCTCAAGATTTATTGACTTGACTAACTAGGATACAAACCACCGACATTTTCAACATGTGTTTGAGAAGAGTTACAACAACAGCAGTAGACTAAGGAATGAAAATGATGACCATTGAACACCATTGAACATAGCCCACTCATTTAAGCACTCGTCTACGGATTAGTTCCCACCAAGCTGAATTATTGTACACATCTTTATCCAAGCGTTGTAAGTAACGTCCAAAAGTCCTCATTGATATCATGTTTGAAAGTTATTCAGGGTCAAAGGTCACGAAAAATGATTTTTCATGGATATCTCGCTTCTTATTGGTCGGATGACATTTATTACTATCAGAACTATAGAAAGAAATATCTTCTACGAAAAAGGTCTTATACATTTTTCACGTATCGGCATTTATTTTCACGTTATGCGGCCCACAAAACATCAACGCAGCATAATAACCTGCATTCACTCGTTTCCCCTCTACAATCGAAGTAGAATGCATGGCACATTTTATTATATAAGGTTCTCCTAGTATGCCTAATCCATGTTTTGAAAAAGAATAATTATTTATACAGTAATTATGACTGTTTCTTGTCATTGTCTTGAATATCTGGTATGTCTTCCTCTTCATAGTCTTCAACCTCTGATATTTCCTCCTCTTCGTCTTTTTCAGCATTACCTTCCGCTGATAAATCTAGTGTTAATTATCGATAGGGTTCATTACATAGTTTTCTGTTACTTCTATATTTATATCAAGAGGAGTGTCAGCTGAATCAACATCAGCAGATACATTGAGGCATGATTGGCCATGACAATGAGTGCAAGCCATGGAGCATGACAATCAGTTTTTTCTGCAGCCACAGTTAGACAGTTACAAAAACTCGAGTTGAGAAGTACATCCACCGCAGGTGCTAGTGAAGTCATTATGGGCTCCATAATAATATAACTAATTACCCATACCTACTGTTTATGGCTTAACTCATTACCCAACCAAGTTTGTACCTGGTACACACGATAAAGATGCTGTTCAGCAGCTCCAACTGTCAATGGGAGGGATGATAATATGGCAGGTGTTTTGAGTCTTGTCGATTTAGTGAAGCTCAGGTATCGATAGCTATCAATAGAAACCTTCGAGATTGAAGCTCCACATATTGTCAAAAGAAAACGTACTCCACTTTCCACAATTGCATTTGGTGAACAATTTTCTTGCTTAAATACATATTATGAACGTTGCAAATCTTAACATTTCTCAAGAAACTTCAGAGCTTTTAATTTTCATTGATTAAAGAACGCAGATGTTCCATCACATCCAGCGATAGCATGCAAAATTATAAGGTGCTCTTTACAGTCAGGGAAATTATAAATGCTAACAAAAGAACATATATTCGTCTCAACTTTTCTTTTGCCCAGATTGAGGAAAAAAATGTCATTTATGCGAGTGAGTACGTGCTAATAGAATGCCGCGAAGCTACTCTTTACGACAATCAACATGGATAGTCAATAAATTAACATCATTTACATTTTTCAATGTGTCCATCGACTTCATTGGCACTAGCGTCTTTCTGAGCCTGTAAGCCGCGCTCAACAACCACACTAATACCGTACAAGGTTGATTTTACGCAAATAAAATAAATACCCGCCATTGGAATTATTGTTTTGAAATAAACGTTCGAACTCATCGAGAAGTTGTTTTAAACATAGTTGAAAAGGACACGACGTACTGGTTTGGGGTATTTCCAGGTATAAGCTGATCCAGGTGACAGCAATGGAGTGCGAGGCAGCTGAGACTCAATGTCAAAGGTTTCTTAGAAGGGGCCCCTTTTATCCCAGTTAACTATCTAATAAGATCTTAACAAACTCAGTTCAAATAATTTAGATATTGAGTTTTCATATCAATTTGTATGTCTTATAGATTTAATAACATATAATAGAAATATTATTTGAATTAGACTAAAAGGAGTGGAGTATGCGCCTTTCATTGACCTTTAGTAGTTCGTTATTTACAAAAGGGTTGCCCGCATATGAAAAATGTAAAAGAGCTTTTATGTAGAGAATGTTTAAATCTACAATTTTTATACCAGTCATATTGGTCTTTCAGCCAACATAAAGCGATATATCCGTGAAAAAACATTTTTCGAGACCTTTGATCTTGAATATATTTCTAAGTGAAGTGCGTATAACCCGAACGGGTAGTAAGACGCGGTGCTAATAACAATAATAATAATCTAAGTGAACATGATATCGATGGGGACTTTTAGGATGTTACTTATAACACCTATGCAAAAATTCAGCTTGGTGGGAATTATTCCGCAAATTGACCCTTATTGAGCCTTAAATGACTGGGCTAACAGCTAGTTTTTCTTATCTTGTTGTGGATGGTAGCAGCAGAAAGAAGCTACTGTATTTCGTTCAGTCTTTGAAACCATGCTATCAGTCGTAAACGCTCATACCGTATCAAAATCCTTTTTATTCGTAATGAAACACCTAGAGACAAAATCGGGACAAATCAAAATAACAAATTAATTTAATGTATATCACAAAACTTATATCCAACAACACATCCACCGTGGTTCGGATCTCACGTTAAACTCTAGGTCCTCCATTTTATCTCACAATCATCCTAACATTACACATTAGCGTAACTGCGTATAACCCGAACAGGTAAGAAGACTTGCTAATAATAATAATAGTAATAATAATAATAATATATCCGGCGATATCCATTCATTTTCATTGGACATAAGACATTATGTCGGCAAAAAAGTAAAGTATTCTAATCAGATTCTCACCTCCCTTTAAACAGATACATGAATTTATTTCTTTTATAAAAACACCCGGAGTATGGTACCATACATAACTTCTACAGAACCTATTTTGTTAACAGTTTTAATTATCGGTTTGAATTACTGCATATTGATATGTGCAGCATGTGTGAATAGTTGACCATAAAACTCTAAAGACCACATATGTGAACCAGCAAAGCATGCAGCTCAGGCCGAATACTATTTTCATAACTATAAGAAGGGAATTTTTTTGATAAGCAACTACAGGAAGTTTCAAAAATATGGTGGGAAGGGGGGAAAAAAGATTGCAGACATACCCTTTGATTTAATGCGAAATCTCCCACATCCAAACATTCCAATACAAAATATATTTTACACGAGGCAGTTGTGTGGGAATTAATTTTGTATTCATGACCTAAAAACAAAAAAAAACTCTGTTATGTATGTATCATGAAGCTCAAGGTAAGAAGGGCGCAAACAAAGGTGGTGGTTTTTCAAAGAATATATTAATGAATTTGTTTCTGAAAAGGTATAACAGTTACATCTTTTCTTAGATCGTTGCTCAGGACAAAATATAAACCAAGCTCAAGGTCTGGCAGTTTCACAATGATTTAAGAAGTTCAAACATTACTTTCCTGAGGTATGCTATTCTTTTATACCCTGTGAAAAGAATTTTGGGATGTTTAAAAAACAGATTAAAAAATAAGATCGTGTTCACACAGTGGGAGAGTACATGTACATTATTATAAGTAGAAAACAAAATGTTACAGTGAAGTTAGTAGAATCTAATGTGATAATAAACTTTGACTAATAGCGACCTTTATTTTTCAAAAAGATAACCATATAAGTGAAACATCAACATAGAGTATCCAGGCCTCATACTTGAAAGATAAAATTAATATTGCTTCATTTAAGAAATTCAGGTAAAATGTAGATAACTTATACCTGATTTTTTTTTGTAGCTCTTCCTTTGATAAACTCTGTTGTAAACATAAGAATGAAGATTCTATGGTCTCTTACACTGTAATTATTTCACATCCAACGTTCTTTGGTCCCATTGATGATCATGAATAGATTGTTTTTTATTTAACCAAAATGTAATAAATTTCATGTGCTGTTCGTATAAAGAACACACTTTGTAGGTATTGTTGATTTGGCACCTGTCACATGACTTTGAATTTTTATATGTATGATATATGTTTTAGGGGTATAAACAATTTGTAAATAAAATATTACAAAACACCATTATTCACAATAAATGTACCAATTTTTCTGATAAATTTATTTTGCATCCCTTGAATTGTAAAATGGTAATAGGAGAAAGAAACTAAGTTCAACGAAAAGTTTCTAAAGTATAAAATATTTGAATAAGAACAAATCATGTTTGGTTTGGATCTCATTGATTTCAAGCAGTTACTTCAATACAAAATTAAAAACTGGAACATTTTCATCAAAGCATATAAAACAGTATTTTTGCTTTCCTGAAAAGTAACAATTTTAGAGTTAGTTCCTTTCTCAAATGCACGATCAATTATTATGGTTGTTAGATTTATAAGAATAATAATAATATTAGCACCGCGTCTTACTACCCGTTCAGGTTATACGCTTTTTAAGTACTAATTACGCTAATGGATTAGGAATTGGGAAGGTTGATATAGAGGAAGTGAACCCGCATTTGCGTGGATGGAGCGTGGAAAACCATTTAGGAAAATCCACCCTCAGTTCACCCGACCGAGATTCGAACCTCAATCTCCCCGTCCTCAGCAGTCGAGCTCAACACGACTAGCGCGTTAGCCAACTACGCCACCGAGGCGGGTCAAGATTCATAATAAACAAATTATTTAGTAAATTTGACCAAACCTCTTAAGCTATAGAATCGTTCAAATATTGATTGATCGAGCCACCGTAAATATCAAAACAGATCTAGTTCTTTAATTGTATTACAGATACCAGCCCTGTCGAATTGATCCGCATTTAAGGGGTGGTGGTAGGGTGTTTGGACGGTTGGGCGCCATGTGAATACGTCAGATCGATAAAGTTCTGCGGTAGTCAAGAATAGTGTGTTGATGTCGCTTATCATCAATCTGTTAGCAGAGTTTTGTCTGTTGAGAGGGTTTTATCCACAATGTGTTATCATAAGATTTTGTGAGTTATTCAGTTTCATTGGTAAGTACAATTTTGAATCCAAAAAACTATTATTAAGAAGAAGAAAAAAGAGGACAGCAAACTCCCATATCATGCACGCTCTGACGGTTCTCCCACGCGGTGAAATGTCATCCTGATTTTTTGTTTTCTTAATACTCTAGGTTCTTATTAACTATAGTAAAATATCTAAATCTATATAAAATAATTAATATTTAAATTTTGATATACTAGCTATTCGCCTAATCCAACAGGTGCGATTTTATATGTTAATTTTAACTCTTTATTTGGTTAGTTTCTTGTATATATTCCTTTTAAATTTGTATCACCTATCAACAATAGACACGCAATGGTTGCATTAATTTGTCACACATATGACTTATGGTAAAATCTGATCGCAAAAACCATATCCAAATAAATGTGTATTTTATACAAAATATTTATTTAATCTACAACTGTCACTTTTAATATAATATTATATCAACACTTATAACGGTAATAACAAAATAAAGTGTTACCAGTGTTGACCTTAAGGTGAGGATGTAAGGAACTTGTGTTAAGGGCAATTTTTTTTACAGTTTTTATCGCAATATTTTTTGGGGCCAAAATAGATTATGAGCAAAATGGCATTAGATTAGAAACTTTTTAAATGAATAGAAAAAGTTGTTATTGAATTCTAGGACATCCTTGGCAATAAATGTTGTGGTCAGCGTGTGAAGAAAATTAGACTCCATGGTTTTAATGAAGAAATATTTTATTTATTTTGGCAAAAAAATATTCGCTGTAAAAACTGCAAAAACTTGGCCCTAAACTCGCACTCTGTACATACCTTGAAAAATGTATATTCTAAAAGATCCTTTATAATAATATATTATACTTACCACACAATTTAATTGTAAACATACCACTAATTACAAACTTTATATAAGTAGGCTTAAAATATTTATTATCTACCTTTTATTTAACTGCGCTTACTTAACGTCCATAGTCTAAACTAAGGCGTGATTCCCAAACTAGCTCTACTGTTGATCTTATGCAACACTCAGTCTACCGGCAAACACTAATTCCTCATTTCGAAAAGGGTAAAGCCTCAATTTCATCAAAGATTAATTTTTAGGACGTTCCAGGAATCGAACATGGATGGCACCTTAGTTTAGAAACAATCAAGGGTGACCTGGTGGTCTAGGGGTAAGGTGTCAGACTTCTGTGCTGGCGGTCCGGAGTTCAATCCACGGCCTCGGCACAGATTTATCTGATCACCAAACCCTTCTGTCACCTCTGACAAGACGTGTATTAATCACAACTTGTGAATGTGGGGAAAGCTAGACCTCCAACAAGGTTCGGATTCCACGTTAAACTGTAGGTCCTCCATTTCATCTCACAATCACCCTACCATTACACATTAGCGTAGGTGCGTATAACCCAAACGGGTAGTAAAACACGGTCCTAATAATAATAATAATAATAATAATAATAATAATTAAAGATAAACAGAATTATTCCTTTCTTTTATGTAGAACTTAACTAATATTACATAATCCAACCTAACCATCAGGCGATATTCTTTTATTTAGCAGGCCTTGCTTAAGATAACATATCCTAACCTAACCATCAGGCGATATTCTTTTATTTTGCAGACCTTGCTTAAGACAACATATCCTAACCTAACCATCAGGCGATATTCTTTTATTTTTGCAGACCTTGCTTAAGATAACATATCCTAACCTAACCATCAAGCGATATTCTTTTATTTTTGCAGACCTTGCTTAAGATAACATATCCTAACCTAACCATCAGGCGATATTCTTTTATTTTTGCAGACCTTACCTAATTTAACGCAACTATCAGGCGATTGAACATACACTGGCTCTAGAAACACAAGTCAGAAATAACCCCACACGGCATGATTCAGTCCTGCGCGCATATTTATGGATTATTGAAGAGGGTAGTAAGGCATCCCCATCATTGTGAAAAGGGGATAGAAACACCCAGAAATAATTAATCACAAGGTGTAAGCTATTCCCAAATCTCCCTGGCCAAGATTTAAAATAATGTAACTCCTTACCATAGTCACTCCACTGTGAGAGTGACGCGTCAGACTAAGGAGTCGATATAGTCTATCCCACTTCGGTCGTCACATGGTGCAAGGCGCTACTCACACGGTAGACTAGACTGCTGATAGCGGGGAGATTGAAGTTAGAGTCTCGGTCGGGTGGTTTTTCCAAAATGGTTTTCCACTCGACCTTCACGCAAATGCCGGTACACTTAATTTTCGCTCAATCTATTTGTAAAATTTTAACATTCCCAAACTAATATTTTTGTAAGGTCTTGAACGTGATGCAATGTGTTAGTTTATTTATTTTAATATCACTTATGTGTATTAAATGCATTTGTTACTATAATCTTTAATTTATTTCTCAGCATTTCTTTCAAGTTTATTCATAATTGTTATAAATGTACTCATCTGGAATGCTTAAGGTGAATTATTTTTAAAATCACAAACTAAAATAATTATAATAATTTTAATTAGCAATATTCATACCAAAATAATATTATTTGCACTACACTGGATATCCTTTGAGGAAACTGCATGGCTACTATTGGGTCTTGTTTTCGTGTGGTCAATCTTCAATGTCAGTGTCTACGTAATACAATTAGATATTCTGCGTTCAACGCAATGATTTACATTAAGTGATTTTTTTTCTTCAAAGCCCTCCTTCAGGATGTCATTATCCTCATATGATGATTATTACTAACTCAATTGTTTTTGTGCGGACATTATCAGGATACCATAACCATGCCAGCGGATAACTTGTTCCCCGGCCTAGTATTGCCCGGAGAAACCCCTGAATCCCTACTTGCCGCCTCAGAAGAATATTTCACTGGTGCGCAGATGGTACCATCTAGCGGCGCTCATAAGAACATCGTCGAGGAGGTATCGATGGCTCAACAGGTTAAGAAGGAGCGTCATCTGTCCGCGGAGTGGGTCCAACGCGCGTCAGAGGAGCTGAACGAGAAACCGGAGAAGGTTCACGATGACATCAATACACTCAGGAGTATGATAGTCGGTCAGTGATTTTTATTTCCAGGGATATATATTATATATATATAAACTTTCTACATATATGGATGAGTTTCTAGTGTTAATTACAAAACCGTATCGATGAACAAAGTTTATATATATTCTGCCATTAAATTCGGATGGATGAGTTTCTAGTGTTAATTACAAAATCGTATCGTATATATAAACTATGTTCATCGATACGGTTTTGTAATTAACACTAGAAACTCATCCATCCGAATTTAATAGCAGAAGGTCCAATTCGACTGAAATTCGAGCCTAGATCTCCCCGTAATCAAAAGTACAGTCTAACACAAAAGGGACACCGACTATACAGGAGTTTCCAAACGTTTTAGACCAAAGTAGCTCTTGCCAAAGAAAAAATGCTGGAGCCCTTAGTGTATGTACCTAAATTATGAGCATCCAATAACGACCGTTTAATTTTACAATTATTAAAGTAAAAAATAAACGGAAAAATGACATGTTTTGGTTGTACCGTTTGCAAGTGTCCTTTCTTCATATTTGATAAAATTATCAAAATTAATTTAATGATTATAAATTATTATACTGTGAAAATCAAATAAAGAATATTATCAAATTGACTCACGCAGGTTGAAATAATTAAGGTGGAGTCCAAGGGTTCCGTGGAACACAGTTTGAGAAACTCTGATTTTTACAATATGACCACACCGATGCGAGTGGTCGGTTAATTGGTTTGAAATGTGTATTGGTGAGGAGTTTAGCCGTTCTAACACTGCGGTAAAACGTGGGAAAATGAAAAATATAAAGATCGATGAATCAAAATGTTGATACAAAGTTGAAGGCATTTTATTTTAATCACACTAATATCGATAGACCTTTTTTCCCCCACCATGGTTAGAAAGGGATCAGTGACGCGGCGTGGAATATTGGCAGGGTAAGCAAAGCTTGCTAAAACTGTGGCTCTCATATATTATCTTCAATATATAGAGCTCTACTCTACATATCTCACATGGGAATGTATTTTAATTATTTAACTATCATCTGGTCAATGAGTGTTCTACTGATCTATGAGAACAAAAATTCCCAACTATAGTTTAAGGTAGGTATGCAGGGAATGCGAGAAAAGTTAAGTGTTTTGCAGTAAAGTTTTTTTTAGAAATAAATCAAATATTGTTTCAGTACAAACCTATTTTAATTTTCTTACTATGGTGGCCTCAAACAGTTTTTTAATATCTGTCAAGGGTGTCCCGGAAATTTCATGAAAACCTTTACTCTTCATTGAAAAATTTGATTTTATGATGCTCCTATTTTAAACAACTGTTGATATCATAATGCGAAGAAAATTAAACTTTGTGTTTCTACTGGAGCAGTAATTAATTTATTGTAACCGATAAAAAATGTTTTACTATAAAAATGTCAAAAACCCTTAACTTTTCCCACATTTTCTGCAACTAACTCTGTTAAACGCTGAAAACATTCCACACCACCGATAGTGATCATTGTTATGCTAGGTACAAACGATAAAATTTAAAAAAAACTTACGGTACATCCTAAATCTTTTAGTTTGTCTGTAAACTTTTTTTTTTCCTCCAGCTGAAACAAACCTACACGTACCAGCAGACGATGCGTTTCTTCTTAGGTTTCTGCGAGCAAGAAAATTTAATTGTACAAAAGCATTTCACATGGTGAGTCACTCTTTTGTAAGTTAAGTTAATAACCTTTTAGATTACCTTCTTCAGTGGCCACATTGACTAAGTCGTTACTATCACAATAGACTAGATTGCCAATGACAGGGATACCAGGGTTAAATCCTGGTCGGGTGTACTCAGGATAAATTTTCCTAAATGGTTTTCCACTTTCCTTCCAAGCAATTGAGGGTACACATCATCTAAATTCCACCATCCTCATTCCAAACACATTAGCGTAGTTAATACATATGTGTAGCACCTGGGTAGTAGGGCGTGGTGCCAAAAAATATTTTAGATAACTGCATCATGTGATCTAATTTGAACTATCTCTATACTAATCAAATAATTCATAGCTATTTTTGGAGAAAATTAAATTTTTCTCTTCTCAAGTATATGCTAGTGTAAGCCACTTTGCTTACATGTCTTTCAATCGACAAAATATGGCTTGAATTATAGTTGATAGCTTGAATATTTTATATTTAAGGGGGCCCCCCTCATTAAGCGAGAAATTGCCGCGCGTACGTTCAACTCTATCGCAATATTTAATTTTAAGATGCGTTATTTCAAAATATTATTCCCACAAAAATAAAGCCGAAAAGTTATAAAAAGGCTCTTTTACCTTAACAACCCTATATTCTGTGGTTAATAAAAATAAATGTGTGAAAATATAACACTAGCTTATTCTCAAAGATCTTTTAAGCATATTTGCGCAGGAGTGATGTAAAGGGTCTCTAAATTTAGCATTTTTCTAGAAAATACAGAATTTCTTTGATAGGCTCACAAGTCACAAAAGAAAGCTTGAATATATTTGATAACTATCAGCCAGCACTCTTCTTTAGCTTGAGATAAGGATTTCCGTAGTTTTCTTTACCCTCTTTCTTATTGACATGACTAAAGGTGGTTGTTAGGGAAGGGTGAAAAGGAGTATTATCAAAAAAAGACTGGAGAAATAGTTCCATAAAACGACACGGACCATTGTATTTTAAGTCGTGTGTCCTGACAGTGATTTACACTTTGTCGCTGATCGATGTAGTTGGCCTAAAAAGAATCGTTCTCAAGCAAGAAATAATTATCTCAGTCCATTTTCACCCTTCTATAATTATTTCACTCACCTTTTTTATTTTTAAGTATGAAGCTAAAACTTCAAATAATTTTATAGACAGAAAAATTTACCAAGTAACGATTATCCCAAACAGTTTTGAGAGGCAATGAATTTTCAAAAAATTTTGAGGCAAAGACAACTTTAAATAGTTTATAGAGGTCAATAATTAAAAATTAAAAATCTAAACGAGGACAATCTGAAATGGCTTACAGGTGCATTCGATTTTCAAACATTTATTGGGAAAGGGCTATCAGATTCCTTTAAGGCAGGGGTGGCCAACAAAAATTATCCACCAATACATTTTGAACACCAGCTGTCCCTAATGTATGTATTTCCAATCATGTTTAATGAAGTCAATAGATTTACATAAAAGCTAAAACCAATTTCTAACAACTTGGTGCAGGGACTTGATTATTTTCTAACAATTCTGCAAATAATAAGTGAATAGACTAATTTTATCCTGGGTTCGATTCCTGGTATTGCCAAATAATGTATAATTGGTGAAATGAGGGTTTACCTTTTCATAGTGTATCTAGTCTAGATTTGAGTCAGTTTAAAAGTCGTGTGCTGTTATAATCAGTCGGTTCAGAAAGTTCACGTTAAATACCTCAAGTTAATAAAAAACATGAACTTAGCTTGACGTGTGTAGGCCTAACACATTATTCTGTCAGTCAATCGTGTTGCGAGCAAAGTTCACACGGCTATTTAGCATTTTATTAGTTTGTTTATATTTTGCAGATTGCATGTTAGGTAGTTTGTTTTTTCGTGTTTCAAGAATCCTAAAATACTTCGTGGCTCTTTCTTACACTTTAAAAAAGTTCAAAATTATGGTTTATGTTTTGCTCAAGCTCGTAGGTTACGTCAGATAAATCTTGATCTCACACTATGTTTATCTAATTTGAATGAATATCAAGTTAATTTTAAGTGAGCGTTAAGTTGGTTGTGATCTCAGCATAGCAACAGACATTTCATGAAATATTCAAGCTCATCTAAAAATATCTGATTATTTTGGTACGTTGTATCTCAATGAATTATTAAATACGTACATGGCATTATTTATATATTCAGTAGATTATATTGGGTGATCTGGTGGTCTAGGGGTAAGGTGTTGGACTTCTGTGCTGGGGTCCGGGGCTTAATCCTCGGTTCCGGCACAGATTTATTTGATTGCCAAACTCTTCCTTCTCCTCTGATGAGTCGTTTATTAATCACAACTTGTGAATGTGTGGAATTACAGGACTTCACCGTGGTTTCGGATTCCACGTTAAACTGTAGGTCCTCCATTTCATCTCACAATCACCCTACCATTACACATTATTGTAAGTGCGTATAACCACAAAGGGTAGTAAGACGCGATGCTATTAATAATTAGTAGATTATAATATAATTTTATAAATTGATTTTTTTTCTAGCTTCAACGATACTACGTAATGAAACTTCGGTGTCCTGAGCTATTTAAGATTCCCAGGCCATCTGAAAAGAAATATATTCTAGAGATGCAAGCACAGAACATGTTAGAAGATAGGGATGGTTTCGGGAGGCGAGTTTACATATTTAGAGTGGGTAAGTGATATAGAGTTCTATTCATAACATTTCTTACGATTATGTTAACTGTGTAAGGATTCTTATTACTTGTTTTTTTTTTTACAATTACAAAAACTTGTCTTTCGTACACGCATCGAGGATCCACTTAGACCAAACATAAAAATTGCCCGTGAAAGGTGTTCAGGGTTTAAACCCCCGCTGGCCGTACTAAGGGTGGTTTTACCTAAGCAGTTTAACACACTTCCTTCACGAAAATTCTTGTGGTTTTTACTTAAAGCCCTATCTTCATCATACCTTATAACTTAACTAGTGTAATTAAATGCGAATGGCCCACCTCAGTAGATACGTGGTATAAGGCAACACTTTCGCAATAAACTAGACTGTTGATGATTAAGATATCGGGGTTTGGTGGTTTTCCTTAAATAGTTTGCCTCACTTTCTCCTCGCAAATGCGGGTATACTTCCTCTAAATTAATCTTTCTTGATCCGTAACGCTCAGCGTCATTAGTACATATTCATATATACTGGATAGATAGTAAGATGCAGTGCTACAAGTAACAATATGGATAGTCCGGTTGGGCAATAGGAAATTTTGAGTATAAGACAATTTATCTGCTGCTTCTGTTATAGAGAAGTGTGACGCAGTGAACGTGAGCATAGAGGACGTGTTTCGCACCAACGTCCTGGCACTGGAACAAGTAGTTGACGAACCGGAGACACAGATCGCTGGCCTCACAGTCATCGTCGACATGAACGGGTTTGGGATACAGCATGCCAAGTTTCTGTCCCCCTACTACGCAAGGAGGACCGTCGAGGTCATTCAGGTGAACATAATGTACCCTCTTTCTCTAAGAATATATAACTGTATGCATGGCCGTAGCCAATCAATAATTTCAGGGGGGAGCGGGGGTTTGTGAGTACATCCCCTAGTTGTCGGAGAGTAGAAAAAAAAATGCTATGTATTAAACACCTCTAGAAGCTCTTTGAAGTGCTTTTTATGGTAAGACAGCCTTCTAATTTGTACATTTGCCTTAATTTTTATCATGTTTGATCCATAAATAAAGCAGTATATATTTTGCTAATTAAAGTTTGGAGGGGGTTTGAAACCCTAAAACCCCCCCTTGACTACGGCCTTAACTATATGTATGAAATATATATATCTTTAAAACCATTTTGAAAAAAAAAAGTTTCTATACACCCGACCCACAGTTGAACCTCAATTTCCCCGCCATCGATATTCTAGTCTACTGCAAGAGTAGCGCGTTAGACCACGCGGCCTCGAAGTGGGTTTTTAATTTTTTGAGGTACAGTTTGTTATATACAGGGTTATTCAGATTTCCAGGTAAAACATTATATAGATTGTAGAAGGTGACAAGAAAAGTATATCCACTCAATTAACTTAGGATCGGCGACGTTAAATGGCGACGCTACAGGCTGTCCAAGTTGGCGCAGTGTTCACCTAGGGGGTAGGCAATACATACAGCATGCCATGCAAACCAAAACAGGTATCCCCTGACATACACGATGGTGCCAGCGTAACAGAGCTGCATTTTACTGTTTGCATGGAGGGATATTCAATGCCTGTTACAATTCATAGTTTACACCCCACACCATTTGCTATGTGCTGAAGATTGATATGTTGCATAACTCTCAGATGCATACAGCGTCAAATTTCATGTCTCGTAAAACTACAAATAGGCAATGACGACCCCAAACATGGATATACTTGTTTTATTACCCCCTACAACCTATATAATTGTCTAACTTTATATATGAATAACCCTTTAAGGAAGAAGGTACAGGAAAGAGGTATAGAAATATATAAAAATTAACGAACACAAAATGGATTTTATAATGAAAGGAATAGTACAATTCACACTCTAAATTGCTTCCATTGGACAAAGAGGTAATGGCTGCCTCTTGAAGAAAATCGATCGTTAACTCCCAAACCCCCGGCCTAGGTTTCATTCTATTTAAACTTATTAGGAGAGAGTGTGAAACGTGCAACGCAACTTCCTAAAAGACGAAACTAAAAAATCGCAAAGGGAGAAAAAAGGAAATTTTTAAAGAATGATAGGACACTTAGATAGAAACATGTAAAAGCAATAAAGAATATAAAGGACAAACACAGAGTTGAGTGTAAATGATTGATTTTCTCTAAGAAGCTGCAATTTTCTCTTTATCCATTGGCAGCTATGTGTTTAGTGAATTATGTTCATTTTATTATATAAGCCACATTGTGTTTGTTACCTTTTGTATGTTTATATCCACCTTCTCTGTGTCTTATTTTATATATAACAAAACATCCTAGGTATATAATATTAATTAGTTGTTTTTTTTAAATGAACATCGAAATTGAAAGGAATAACTTCAATTTTTAAATATGTAGGTAATTAAGAATATGGAAGGCTATTTTATAAAATATTTTTTTTATATCAACATAGATAAAAATTTAGCCATATTGTTATCATTATCGGAATTGACACTATCTATTAAAAGCGACAGCTGTAGGGCACCTAACTTAACGTGTAAATATATAAAAATAGATTTAGCTAGTCCAAAATCATTTAACTACAGTTTAATATCAAAGATATATAACATATAACTAGCTTAAAAAATATAAGATAATTAATGATTGCTAAAATTGAATTATAAAATGTTTTCTGAATTATTTTCAAAATTAAGAAAAGTTAATATTATATGTTGTGTGATAGGACGCGTGAAAAAGGACATCATCTTCCATGAGCAAAATGTTCAGGAAAGCCAATTTAAGTTTGGTGGGTCAAAATAATGTATTTTTAGAAACTCTTCCTAGCATCTCCTTGAGCAACTAAACAAAGTTTATATTTCATATTTTACACGCTAAATAACATGTTGAAATAGGTGAGTTATATTTTGTTGTGAGTTAATTTAACATATTATACCAATTTAATCTCAGTTTTCTAAAAATGGGATTATTTTTGGTTTAAGATTTTAAAAACCATGGCCGTCATTTTTTCGGGTAGAGAAAATCTAAAAACACAATTGAATTCAGTATGTAATCCTCTACAAGAATCAGTAAATAGCTCAGTTTTAGTCTTGGGGAACATAAGGTACCTTTTAACTCGTCTCATCACACACACACACACACACACACACACACACACACACACACACACATATATATATATATATATTATTACAAAGTGTAAAATTACTTAGGAATGAAAATCACTACATAATTAGTATGACTTTATTGATATTTAGTTTAAAGAATCAGTACTTACTTAAGTTTGAATTAACTTTATTCTTACTATCAAAGTTATCCAACGAGAAACTTGATTCTGAAGAGCAGGAATTGTACCCTTTAAGGTGTACTAGAGTTGGTTATTCTATCTAGATTTTTCCGAAATATTTTAAGGCATTAACATTAACGGTCAGTAATTTTTTACAAACTATATTGTCCCCTTAAAAAAAATTGTTTTAACTAGTTCTTGGATTGATGCGTTTTCATTTATATATATACTAAATCAGGGATAGATATTCAAGAACCCATCTCATCCTTTGGAAAATACACATATATTCGCACACACACACATACACACATATATATATGTGTGTGTGTGTGTGTGCGTATATATGTGTGATGAGACGAGTTAAAAGGGACCTTATGTTCCCCAAGACTAAAACTGAGCTATTTACTGATTCTTGTAGAGGATTACATACTGAATTCAATTGTGTTTATATATATATATATATATATATATATGTGTGTGTGTGTGTGTGTGTTAGGAAAGTAAACATAATAAATATATATTATTTTTTAAATAACAACATAATTTCAATTTGTTATTCAAACAATCTATATTAAAAAAACCACTTTATTAATGTTTCATTTCTATGTTGAAGGAAACTTTCCCACTACGCTTCAAAGGATTCCACGTGATCAACGAGCCTTTTTACTTTGACGCTGTGTTTGCAGTTTTGAAACCTTTTCTCAAAGAAAAGATCAGAAAGCGGGTAGGCACACTTTTGTTATAATTTAGAAGCGCTTTATATTGTGTTAAATGTAATTTATTCGCGGGCGTAACAATAGAACATACTATTTATAAACAGGGATTGTGTTAGGTCGATGAAAAAACCTGGTCTACGCAAAATTGTTAAAAGTGGTTTTAGTTAAACAATTATTATTTATTTAGATACAATTATTTTACTATATGATTAAGTGGTGATTCATACTTAGGTAAATAGGTAAAGATAGTTTGTAAGTTATGTGAGTATTTTTAAGACGTATTTTGACAATTTTTGATAAGGAGATAATTATATTAGTTTCTTTTATAAGAAAGAATAAGTTAAAGCTGTTGTTTTTTAAAACTTTGTTCACTGGGTATACATACATAATATTGAAGATTATTTAATGAATTTGTTAAGACAAAACATTATTATGTTCAAAATGTCGACTAGCATACATGAAAATAGCAATTTGATATCTAAAGGAAAACCAATTGTTACAAAACTAATTTTATTGTCCATTGATCTATCATGTGGGGATTTTAGAATGATGGCTCTGATCCGTAGCCTTTATATTTTAGGAATGTAAATTGTGAAGTAAATTTATTTATTTATCACTGCATCTTACTACCCGTTCGAGCCACACGCTTAAGTACTAATTGCGCTAATGAGTTGGGAGTTGGGAAGGTTGAATTTAGAGGAAATGGACCAGCATTCGCGTGAAGGGAGAGTGCGAAACTATTTAGGAAAAACCACCCCAAGTTCATCCGACCGAGATTTGAACATCGATAGCCCCGTCCTTGGCAGTCTAGCTCAACATGAAACTAGTGCGTTATTTAACCACGCCACCGAGATGGGTGTGAAGTCGAATTAATCTAGGTAGAGTTTCTATTCAAATTTTGAAACTAATTAAATCCCCCCAACCCCAGTGATTATTTTTGAAATGTTCAAAATTTTGACACATCCTCGGTGTGTAAGATTTAGGTTTTACTTCCCCTCGATCCCTCGGCGGGAGAAGTATTATGATTGTCAAAATAATAAAATCGAGATTTTGACACATATCGATTTTTTTCGAAAATCACTATAACGCTTTTAATTAAAGTTTATAATCATGAATTAATAAATATTACAAACAAATTTATTACTCTCATTTCCCCATGAAAATTACGCTGACGGTACTTCACACAAGCGAAAATATCCAATTTTGATTATATCGCCGCAAGTTTTGGAGATATGAAATATAACTTATCATTAAAAAGATGTAGAACTATTAAGAATCAAAATCATAGATTTGAAATATATTATAGTAAAATCAATAATTTATAAGCTATAAGCCTTTTATCGAGGTCTTTGAAATTAATTTGATTGTTATGTACGTTTGTGGACAAAGAAGTTCCTTTTTTCTTAATGTTACTGGTGACCTGGCGGTCTAGGGGTAAGGTGTCAGACTTCTGTGCTGGCGGCCGGGGTTCAATCCTCGGTCCCGACACAGATTTATCTGATTACCAAACCCTTCCTTCACCTCTGACAAGACATCTTGTGAATGTGAGGAATGCCAGGCCTCCACCGTGGTTCGGATTCCACGTTAAACTGTAGGTCCTCCATTTCATCTAACAATCACCCTACCATTACACATTAGCGTAAGTGCGTACAACCCGAACGGGTAGTAAGACGCGGTGCTTATAATAATAATAATAATAATAATCTGAATGTTACTGTAACCGTACATATTATTTCTGTTTGTTAGAGTGTTTATGCAGCAATATATATATATATATATTTATATATATTTTTCCCAAAATCTTAGGAGTTTTTTGCAAATGTCTTTATTATAAGATACAAAAGGGAGAAAGTCTATGCGGTGTGCACCGTAGACCCAACATATTTTTTAAATGTTGAAAATCGGTTTAATGAAATAGCTTCTCTTTTTAAATATAAAGCTATCTCTGTTTTAATTGTCCTGTTCCAGATCTATTTCCACGGTCGAGAGCTTTCTTCGCTACACGCCTTCATTAGCCCTGACATATTACCAGAAGAGTACGGAGGCAAGAGGCCCTGTTTTGATAACAAGTCATGGAGAATGGCTCTCCTGGCTAACGAGGACAAGTTGATCGGTACGTCCGAATTTCCATAAAAGTGGTTTTAACCTACTTAACCTACCTAATTACGTGTTAAGCTTGCCAATAAAAATAACACAACCAATTGTACAACACCAGTACTACCTTAATTTACATCGCCCACTTGAGAACTGCATTGTAAACGTCTAGATATCCTGTAATACTTAAGGTACGGCCAATGGAAGCCTAGGTATTTTTACAGTTTTTATAAAATTAACATTTTTGTGGCCAAAATAACTCAAATATTTATCCAGTAGCAACATGAGTTTAGTTTTATGCACATGTTAATATAAACATATCTTGAATATTTATCAATGGTGTCCTGGAATTTGGTCAAAACTTTTTTTCATCATTTAAAAAGATTGACAAAATTCCAGGACACCCTTGACAGATATTCAATATTTGTTGATATTAGCATGTGCAGAAAACTAAACTCTATGTTGCTACTGGAGAAATATTTGATTTATTTTGGTCAACAAATTTTAATGCTATAAAAACTGTAAAATTACTCGCACTCCTTTCTGTCGCACCTTAATAAGGGGTTTGTTCTTTCAAAATATATTTCACACCAAATTGGAGGTTAAAGGTATCTCCATATTCATGTAATATTAAGATATGTAATTTAAAACCAATTACAGATATATTTAAACTACCTTATTTTCAGCGACATTTTACGATAAATTAGCTACTTTGAGATAAAAAAAAATGTTTAGAGACATGAAAATAGCCTTACTCAAACAAATACAGTCATTTTCCAAAAAACTACAGCAGGATATTGATTGTTTTAAAGTATTTTGAGCTTCTGAAACATAGTTCCCTTAAAATAGCGAAGGGTGAGGATATTATTCTTTAATTAGGTGGTGGTGATCTTAAGGTGTTAATGCTGCTAATAACATGGATGCAGTGGACACCAACCTGATACTAGTAACTTTACTGGTAGCTTTATGAGATGAACAATTCATCTGCTTGAACAAATAAATATACGAATTATTTGATAAGCTACGATAAAACATAATTTCAATTTTAGTTACCCATTTAGATATAGCTTATTGATATGTTGATTTTATTGATTCAAAATAATGTTTAATTCCTTTTAATGGTAACTTCTTTCTCTGTTTCAGAACTGGAAACTTATGGTTATAAAGTAGACCAGGAAAGCAGTTAATGCCGTCATAATTCAAAGCATAAATAAGGGTAAATTTTGTTATTCTATCATTACAACGTGGGAAGATTGGCTGGGTCATTTATAAATCAAGGGTAATATTTTCAGTTATTTGATGGAAACTTTCTGAAATTATTATTTTAATTACTTATTAGCTATCAAATTTATTTTGGGATGGTCTAAAAATAAAATATATAATTACTTAAGCAATATTAAAAATATATAATGTTATTTCTTTACAAATAAAATTGAAACTAGTAAATAATAAATAATGCATATATTGTTTTGTTTTATTTGATGCCACAGAAATATATAATATTTTTAATGGTCTAAATTAATTAAGCTATGCATTGGAAATGTCTTATTTATGTATTTTCGTACATATCCAAACAACAGATGATGCAGTTCTCTGTTTCATATAACCTTTGAAACATATTTGGTCTTCTTATCAATATTTTAGGACAAAGAATTAATGTTGTTGATGATCTTAAATATAAGTTTAATTTTTTGACGAAATAATCTTGTTATATTTTATATTTCTCATGTACAGTACGAACAGTTATTTTGAAGCTATTTATTAATATCACTATAATGTTAGCCTTAGATAATGGGTGAAATTTGTAGCATGATTTGAATTTTTGGAAACATTTTTTTAAGCCTGTGATATTTTTAATTTTACAAAAGACATTTAAGGATAGTTTCATAGTCAGACTTAGCACACCCCAAGACGTGCTGGGCTTTACTAAATAAAGGAGGGCCTATCTTAACTCGAACGGAATAGGCCAGTTTCATATGTGACTGTGTCCCATTCCTGTGTTTAGTATAGCGCCGCACTTGAGGCTTACCTAGTCTGGCAATGAAACTTGCCCATTTGGTTCTGGTCTAGATAGGATTAGTCCTGTATTTATTAAAGCAACGCACTCGAGGCACATTAAGCCTGCCTATTAAACCACCATTTATTCCGTAGTTTTATTAAAATGACTTTTATTTAAATAATAATAGTTTTTATCTTCTATATACATATATTCAGGAATGTTAGGGTTGTGAAATAAATGTAACTATTTTAAATACAAATATGTTACCTTATAAACTTATAATTATATTCTGATATTTATTTTAAAAGAATCCTTACAAGTTTATTTTTTTACAAAGTGTAAAATTACTTAGGAATGGAAATCACTACATAATTAGTATGACTTTATTGGTATGTAGTTTTAAGAATCAGTACTTACTTAAGTTTGAATTAACTTTATTTTTACTATCAAAGTTATCTAACGGGAAACTTGATTCTGAAGAGCAGGTATTGTGCCCTTTAAGGTGTACTAGAGTTGGTTATTCTATCTAGAGTTTTCCAAAATATTGTAAGGCACTAACATTAACGGTCAGTAATGTTTACAAACTATATTGTCCCTTAAAAAAATTGTATTAACTAGTTCTTGGATTAATGCGTTTTCATACACACNATATATATATATATATATATATATATATATATATATATATATATTAAATCGGTGATAGATAATCAAGAACCCATCTCACCCTTTGGAAAATACCTACCTAAGGTAGATTTTCTTTTTAGCGCCGCATTTTACTACGTTTAGGGGTCATATGCTCTTAGGTAGATAATACAGCTTATAAAATTGCAGTTCTAATTTAGAAAGCCGTCAAAATGAAACCATTTTACCATATTTTAAAAATTACAGACAAATTAAATAATAATCACTGCTCGGATTTTGATTACATGTATATATTTTTGTTTTTATACATCCCAGATAATATTCTGTTTATGATCCCTTGTTTATGGAAACGCTTTTTTTTATACGGGTCATTATTTGTAATTTTTGTATTTTGAAGTGATACATCCTTGTTTTCCATCATTTATGACTCATTTTTAGGCATTTATTTTGAAAACTATGTGTTTAGATACTATCAATATTTTATAAATGCGGACATTATCAAACATAATTTTTCTTAAAACATAGTTATCGGAATAAGAAGATAATAAACTCTTTACTTGTAGGGTTGTAAAATATACATCCCTTTTTGTACACTAAAATTATTAATCCGGAAAAGCTTGCGTTGGGAGGTTGAAAAATATATTTGTAAATCGATACTACATTCATCAGAGTGAAGGAGTTTTTAAGGACGCCACCTGGGTAAGAGATAAATTTCCGTACCGATGTTCAGCTCTAACACAATATTTAATTATACGATACCTTATTTCAAAATATGTTTCACTTCAAGTAAGCGCAAAATATTTATTTAGGACTCTTTTTTCTTAAACCTATCATTTTACGATTTTTTTAAGTATATCATTCGCGGAGTTATGAAACTAGGATTGATGAAAAAGGGCTCTAAATTTAGTCTTCTTACATTAAATATGGTAATTTTGGTTGTAGGCTCACAAAGTACAATTTTAAGATATTTGAAAAGTGCGCGTTTGATTTAGTTGTGTGTGTTATTTATGAGTTTTTGTTCATATTTTAGGTAATTATTTTTAAAATTTAAAGTAAATTTTAATATTTTATAGGTCATTTTGTATCTCAGCTTTTGACTATTTTTAGGCCCTGACTGTAACTATTTTAAATAAAAAAACAATTAAACTGTTCCCAATTTAGGCATTTTAAACTCAATAATACAGAACTGTAACCAGTTGTGTTTACGCGTTCGAATGTAATATTATATCTAATACCCCGGTTAATACGATTTAAGATGGGATCTTAACAAAATTATTCTATTAAGGGTGTAATGAGTAAATTTATGTAAAAAACTTAATATAGCTAAGGCTAAGCATTATTTTAACGCGGGGTGGTGGTGATCTTAAACTCAAGTATATATACAGAGTTTATATTTTATTTTTTATATGAATGTATAAATGTTACGCGTTTGATAAAAGGTAAGCGATTCGTTTATTTAAAGAATATCCAATATTTTCAAAATATTAGAATAAAAAATTGTTATTTCTCTATTTTGGTCATTTTTGGTCACTAATATTTTGATATATCATAATGTGGAATTATAAAGTGCTTTCCAATTGCCAGGTATTTGGTCTAGTATAATTAAAATTGATGGTAACACCAGGTATTAACAGTGTAATATAATATACTGCCTACAATATTAAAATTGTGTGTTGACAGTTTATATTGTCTCAAATATTTAAAAAATATATTAATAACGATAATAATAACAATACACATTGATATAATAATTAAATATTACCTATGTATTTAACATAATATTATGACATTTGTGTGAAATACTAAAATCATTAATGCAACTTATGAAAATATTAAACTGTATAGTCATGTATTTTCATTTTAGGATTGGTTATTGATTATCGTAATTCAATAATAAACATCAACCATCTTAGAGTTTTGAGCTTTACCTGCTAGATTTGTGATAATAAAAACCAAATTAAATTATTATAATTCAAATATTGTCCATTAAAATACATGTTTAGTCATAAACGCACCCTTGCTTTATGCTGACTACCAAAATCTCGAATAAATTAGTGCTACTAAAGAAAATTAGTCTAATTTTACTTTAGTGTTCATACTAACGTATAAACATCGCAGCTTATGCCAAAAATGTTGTTTCAAATAACAAATTGCAGACATATAATAATAAGAAAACATATTTGTGTGTAATAATGTAATAATAAAATAAAAACTACTTAAATACTATAAAAGAATCGCTTTGTCTGTGTTGTTATATTACTCAAAATAAGGCATTGCTTAAGTAATATTTTCTCATGATTATTGTATAATTTATTGTTTAACTTATATAACAGCTCTTATACTAATAATATTACGTGTTTTTGACATTAATTTAAGATCATTATTTTATTATTTCACAGTTTACAATATTTAAACTATGAATAACTTAAAATACGTCGAGTAATTATTTATATGTTTTCACTTGCCTAGTTAATATTTTTAAAGTAATTAAACGGAATTATAACTGGTTCCTTGGTAAATAATTTATTTCGTCAAGACTCTTAGATCTTTTCCCATGCTTTGTTAGCTTTTTAAAAGTTATAACCGGAATTTTAACTGTCTTCTTAGTAAATAATTTATTTCATCAAGACTCATACTTTAAACGTGAAGTTCAACTTTATATCGTCCATTAATTCAACATTATCAACAATGTATTGACCAAAAATTTATAATTACATGTAAAAGCAATATTTTTTTTATAATTAAATCCATTTGATACCATAATGTATTAATGAAAAGATGTGTTTTTAAAATATTTAATGAATAATTATACACATTTTATTGTTGTACATTACATAATTGTAAGTAATTTCAATATTATGGTATATTTTGAGAATTGTTCATGTAGAGTTTTTTATTAAAATATTTAAAATGTTAGTTTTTAATTGTTATTTTATCACAGCGTTGATATAAACTGTATAATATTTAGTACAATATGTAATTGAATTAATTTACAAGTTTTCTACTCATTGTTTAGCTTAGTTTGTTAAATTTCCTGTGATGCAAAATAAAAAAAGTCTATATTTTAATCCTGAACTACTAATTAATTAACTTGATATTTTTTTTACAGTATAGCTTAACTCAAATTCACCCACCCTTAAAACAAAATTTTACACACTCAAATAAACTGCTTCCCCACTACGGAAATAAAATTTTATTTTATCATTTAGAGAAAGTATTGTAATCAATGTAAATCCTCGATGCTCAAGATTATGATGAATATTGAAGTTGTGCGTGCTTCACAACTCAAAAAAGTTGTTTGTAAAAGCCTGTCCTTCTCCCAAGTTGTCTGACTGACCTTAGGTTTGGAGACTAAAAGTTTGAGAGATTCTATCCACTCCTAATACTTAGGTACCATGGTCATATCTAAGGGCTTTTGTTTTATGTTGCTTCAAGCCCTTAAACTAAGGGCGGTTTATTAATTACTTATTTGTGAAAGTTCAAAATTATTCAAAAAGAGCTTTAAAGATTGTGTTTAATATTTATATTTTATAAATGTTTGGCATTAAAGATGTTCCCATTTATTTATTTTTATCTGGGGGAGGGAGCGAAGAACATTTTGAATATTGACTAGGAGTGTGCGAAGCTTCGGAACTTCGACTTGGCTTCTAAACAAACATCATCTTCGACTTCGCTTTGAAACCAATTCCGGATTCCGTGCTTCGTCAATATAATATTGACCGCTAAAATATTATATTAAATGTTTAATTATAGCCATTTTGAGCTGTTTCGTACATCACAAATTAATATTAATATGGGAAAAAATCTGAAGAAATTGAATCGCATGTTATGATAATAACTTGATTTGTCATATTAACACGAAACATTACAAACAAGTGTATAATAAAATATTTTCCAATTAATTTTAGTGAATAAAATAATATAAATAACCACAATATAATATTTTTTCGTGCATAAAACCACTAAAAGGAAATATTCAAACTTCGATTCAAAATTATTAACCGAGTGAAGTGAGGTCATGTTTTAACTTGACTGTTTGATACTTAATCTGCTTGTATATATGTTTCACGATTACTGCCAAATCCGTGAATCAGTTTTAATGAAATTTAGCTGGGACATTCTTTGAGCCTAGGTTACACAGCATATATATATATATATATATATATATCTTGGCATATATATATACATTTTGGCATATATATATACATACATTTTGGCATATATTTCGAGAATGATATCTTATGCAACGCAAACAGGGGTGATACTTTATGAATATTATTCACCATTTAATAAAATATTCACAGGTTTTATATCTAACTTTATAACCAAGGAAAATTATCAACTTCAAGTCAAAAGAGAAATTATAGGAGAAGTTGAAAACCTTGAAATCCTCCCCCAATAAATCTCCACAGGGAATTCTTAAAACTTAAGTGACGATAAGAACACATGGTTTTTAAAATGTAATATTAATCACTTTAAAATAAATTCAAAAGACTTTAAAAAGATTATATTTTAATCTTTATAACAAAGAAAATTATTTAAAGATAAAATTAGTTATTTTATCAATAAAATAGTTTACCCGAAATATTTAATTTCTAAAACTAAGATAAGTAGTGAGAATTATATATCTAATCTGCTCCAAATAAATACAGACATTTTGATTAGGGCCAAATACGGGGAACAGTGGACTTGCATTTGTTGTTGAGGTTGGAGTTCGAATATCAGCTGAGTGTGCTGAGTGTAATTTTCCTAAATGGTTTCTCCTTTTTTATCCACTTCATTTTGGGTAAATTAATCACATGAGCGTGAATAATATATACGTGATTGGTAAGTCAAGGGAGGATAAAAAAGGGACACAACATCAAATATTTAAGCTAAACACGGAGTTTTAATCTATGTATATCACAAACTGATACGTGATTACTATCCAGTCCTGATCAAACAGTAAATGATAGCCCTGAATAAATGATTAACCATATTGGCTGAGTGTTAGACCATTAGTGTACAAGGCTAGATATCCTGGGTTTGAGTTCCGTGTCCCGTTTGTAATGGTTCATTAAATTGAATTAAATACAGATTGTTTTAACAGTTTCGAAGGTTCAGCACTATCATTCTGGTGAGAAATATCACAGTGTGAGGATATGTCCTTGTGAGTAGGCGGCGCAATCAGTTAAGTCTAGAGAAGCACTTAGACCGATGTTCACAGTTTTTGAAAGCTTACTCCAAGTTGGGCTGAACTTCCTTGAGTGCTTTCTACGCTGCATGACGTATAAATAAAACGACGTCATAAGCTCTACTAAATCTTGGTGAACACACCTGTGTTTAGCTGATTGCACTTGTATCTTCTTATATAGCTGGACACCATAAATTATTAAATTAATACAGGTTTTTCTTAAAACTAAAGAGAAGAAGCCATTCAAAATATTAGTTTCAAAATAAAATGATTTTATTTGAAAAAATATGAGCATGAATACAATCAAATACGGTTTGTATTATGACATTAATCGCGCTCATTTTGTTCGGTTCGCCATCTTTAATCTATTCGATGGATGTGATCTTCGGAGCTACAGTAGTGTATGATTTTGTTAGAAAGTACATTTTAGAAAATTCACACTTGTATTTTACGATCATTATTGATAACATAATATTATTGTTATTTTATATGTATTGATATTGGTTAGAAAAAGTACCCACCTCGGTGGCGTAGTTGGCTAACGCGCTTGTCGTGTTGAGCTTTACCACTGAGGACGGGGAGATCGAGGTTTGAATCTCGGTTGGGTGAACTGGGGGTGGATTTTCCTAAAAGGTTTTCCACTCTCCCTTCACGCAAATGCGGGTTAATTTCCTCTAATTCAACCTTCCCAATTCCTAATCCATTAGCGTAATTAGTACTTAAAAAAAGCGTATAACCCGAACGTGTAGTAGGACGCGGTGCTAAATATTATATTATATTATATATGACTATTAATAATACTCGTTCGGGATATATGCTTAAGTACTAATTTCGCTGATGGGTTAGGAATTGGGAAGGTAGGATATAGAGGAAGTGAACCCGCATTTACATATAGGGAGAGTCGAAAACTATTTAAGATAAACCACCCCCAGTTCACCCTAGTAAGATTCGAACCTCAATCTCTCCATCCTCGGCACTCTAGCATAACATGAAACTAGCGCGTTAGCTTACAAAGCCTCCGAAGAGGGCGAGAAGAGACCATTGAAGATAATATTACTTTACTGATAAATATATGAAACTGGTTTAAGTGATTACTTGAACTGTCATAAAAGTTCCATCAAATATAGATTTTATTATTTTATTAGCTATCTTACTAAAATTGTATTACTTTCACAAAATCTCTTTCCAAGTAAATTGGTGATTTCTTCAAGGAATGCAAGGTGTTGGACCATTTAGAATAACAATCTTTAAAACTATTATTTATCAGGGGGTCTACATATACATAAGTGGACCTGTTGATTTTCCAACGTTTGTTAAGACTAACGCGTTGTTTGGTAAGACTCCACGTTGTTACTCCAACCGTGCCAATTTCTAGCTATCTATCGATTTTTTGTTGGAGATTTCTCGCGGGTGTTCTTCCTTTCCCATCTCTTCTTTCTCTTCCGTTCGGGGACTTAAAAAAACCCGACAGAGCTTCGGGAAGGTTGGTTTATCCCGCATTACAGTATTTTCAGAGTGGTCTTTTTAGCCGGTGGATGTTGAATCCACAGGCACAATATGATATATAGATACTGGGTCGGGGTTTTGTTTCGTCTAAACAGATGTGTTTGGTTTACTGGATTGACAGGAGAAAAGGGCTTAAACCCTTTAGAGGGGTCATAAGAAGGGGTAATTTTTTTTATGAGACCAAACAATTTTTTTTTGCGAGCAAAATTATAACATTTTACTAGGGGTGTGCGAAGCTATGAAACAAAGACTATGCTTCGAGATAATTATCAGCTTTGACTTAGATATTTAAAAAAAATTGGTTTTGACAATTAAGAAGCTTCGCCAATAAAAAAATACTAACATCTAAAATACGTGATGTATGTCAAATTATTGCCATTTGTAGATGCTATCTATATTATAAATCAACTAGCTTTTACCCATCGCGGCTTCGCCCGCAATAATTGGTGGAAGAATGCCGTCAATGTCATTCTAGGGGGCGCCGTGATTCTTTCACCGAAATTTTGCTCATTGAAGTAAGCGCGCACGCCATTGGGCAGGTGGACTACAGTGGGATGTCTCTCGTGCAATGGTAAGCCCAAGATCCACCACACCGCCTCGTTGCTGCTTACGTACCTGCCAGCTCTGAACGTTTGCACTTCATTCCTAGGATCAATGTTCACATTGCCTGCTTGCCGAACGTGAAAAATTGCCTGATCACTGCCTTTGTTGATATATTGGCCAATGTATTTGATAGCCTGGACTGAGCTTCAAAACTCCACATTAACATGTGCATCAAATAATTCTGAGATAAGAGAATTATAAGGCACTATCCAGCTATTTTCTATCGAAACGTCATTGCCGCCGCGTTTGATGATGGCTGTGCGCCCTCCATCTTGTGTTTCTCTACGCCTGTAGAGAGGGTATCCAATTTCATTAGTATGCGTGTCCTTTAATAGCACTTGGGGGTATTTCTTTGTACATTTACCATCCTTAATGCACGGAGATGACGTGTTTTGCGCACCACATGGTCCATGGATCATATGTTTGAGCACTATGTTGTGTAGTGTTTTGTCGCTGTCTGGGTCTGGAATTTCAGCACTGATGATGTGATCTAATTGTTTAGGCTGTAATTTTTTTTAACCACTGTTAAGTATGGACGTGGGGTAAGCCGCATTTCTGCCGCTCTACCGAGTACATGAAGCATTGAGATTCACCAAATATTCTTGCTTTCGGGGTCAGATACATCCATTTTTTTTTACTTTTATTTTAAACACTCTGGTAATGAGGTCATGAGGGTCTGTAGCTGTCTGTCCAGACATAAGCTCATTAGTTATATCTTCCCAAGAGGGGTTGCACGTCAACGTGATGAATAAGTCTGGACGGCCTTAGTGGCGGACATACGCAAATGCGTCCTACGTGTACATGTGAAGATATCTGGGGCTATTGACAAATGTTGACGGAAGAATCACCATCTGTCCCAAATTATTCGGATTGACATGCGCGTCATTCCTCACAGCATCTGGCAAATGCAAGTAGTTTTCCGCCCGTAACGTACTTTGATTCAATGATATAAACCTAAAGCGTTCACTTTTATTCTTCACATACATGTCGACCAGAAATAGATGTAATAGTCGCCAGCAGCGAAGAATTAAATTAGAATCGTCTCGACGCATCATGATATGAAATGCATAAGAATCCATAGAGGAGCCTTTTTTGTTTGGCACAGGCTGGCCAGTTTGCGGATTAATTTGAGATATTTAAAAGTGATATCCTTCCTGGCCCTTCCAAAAAATGATTGAGTATTGTAGGGCATCGTAAAACCTGTGTGTGTCAGCAACTCGGGACAGTGTGTTATCCCGTTATCCTGTTGGTTGTATGTTCATTTCCCGCCACGATGGCTGTTACGTCATTTATAGTGGGCGCATTGTACCTCCGCTCGTGCTGCCCGCGCGGAACACGGTCAGGGTGAATAACCACCATGCAGCTCTCATCGGGCATAATATTCATGGTGGTTTTAAATTCCTTAATTAAAATTTTATGCTCGTTAAATATCCTTCGTATTTTTAGTAACGTATTTTTTCAACTCCTGGGACAATGCTAACGCGCCTTTCAGTTTCTGCTGCTTCATCTCCCATGAAATATATCTGTAAAAATTGTGGCTCTGTATTTGGTGCAGAAAGCAGTGATCCGATTTTGTGGTACACTTGTCCTTGAATGATAAAAGTGGGTGAAAATCCTGGCATGAAACGACAATATCCACACCAAATGACGTCATGTGGAAGCAAATATTATATTTTCTGATGTTGTTCAGAAAGCGACGTGACTCTTCATTCTCACATAATAAAAGCTCTTTTAATATTTGCACTGGTTCCTGTATTCGATAAATATTTACTTTACTACCAGAACACACATCCCAGGATTTTCCTCCTCCCATTTCAATGCTCCGCATAATCTACACTCTTTGTCCATCCTCTTAATTTTTATGAGCCTATGGCTGCTGTAGTCAAGAGTTGCATCGTATTCTAATGCAGCATCTTCAAAAACGCCCCACGCGTTTCTATTGAAGATTTTCCGCCGCAGTGCCACTCTTACAGCAACAGCACGTCTTCGAGCTTCGGCTTCCTCTATAGTTTCGACAGCTCGCTGATACATCATATGAGCAGCATTTTGTTGACGTCGTTGCTCTGTTCATGAGTTTCAGCAGCTCTCAAACTGGCCTGCCGCTGAGCTTGCTCCTCGCGCCGATTGAGATTCTTCTTGCACCTCGGAAGCTCGCTGGAACGCCAGATAAGCAACGTGCTGTTGATGTCGTTGCTTTGATTGCTCTGGAGTTTCGGTTGCTCTGCGTGCTGCCTGAAGTTGAGCCTGTTTAATGCCTTCTAGCCTCTGCTTGGGCTGAAGTTTCCTGGCTCCTGGACACTTTAAATCATTCTAGCTCTATTCGAACGTTGTGACAAATTCGATTTAGGTTCCCCCGACATCTTTCAACAACTTTTGAGGATAGATCACAAAAATAACTTCTCAGTTGAGGAAGTCATTGAACACCAACTAAAAAGAAACCAGTTTACTTTACCTCGCCTTTTTAAAGTTAGTAAAGAAAAGTTAAAAATTAAAACTAACGCACTAAAAAAAAACTATTGAACCTTTTTCATAAATGTGACTTCGTATTTACACGTGAAAACAACAAAAAATCTTTCAACTTTTCGTTCAGTAGGAATATTTTGCAGGTTAGAGTGTGAGTAAGTTTAGTTGTTAATAGAACTTTATTAACTTTAAACAATGGTAAGGTAAAATAACATAAAGTTACTAATATTTTAATCACTATCACATTCATATTTACCAGTGAAATGAAATAAAAATCACTTACCTTTTATATACGAAAAGTTTAAACATTAGTGTTGTAAAATTAATGTAATGTTGTTACAAGACATACTCTACCAACATATGAAGAAAAAATACTATTGAAATTTTATCATAAAAATAGCAAATGACTGGCAGCACCATATAACCTGCAAAATATTTAAACAATAATATGGTAGAATTAATGTAAAATCAAAGGTATGGAATAGTCCTATATGTTATTCAAGGACTTACTCTACCTACCTACCTACCAAGTTTCATTCGAATCCGTTCAGCAGTTTTGGCGTGATTGAGCAAACAAACATCCAAACACACAAACTCTCGCATTTATAATATTAGTAAGCTATTCATATGGAAAAAAAATCTGAATTAAATGAAATTGTAAGTTGTGATAATAGCTTGATCTATCAAATTAGAACAAAATATTACAAACACTTGTACAATCAAATATTTTCTAAGTGATTTTAGTGCATACAATTTTGTAAATAGCTAAAATGACATTTTTAAAGCATAACACCTTTTGTAATAAATACTCTAATTTCGATTCATTATCGAAAATATTTAATATGTTTTAAAAAGGGTCTGCTTAGAATTGAAAGATTGGACTTGGCATGCAACTACAAATATACTATTTTATTTGTGCTCTTTATAGGTATTAATAATATTGTCTAAGGTGTCCTACACCTCAGTGCAGACAATAGCGTGTAAGCCTTCTGAGACAAGGGTCACAGGTTCATTTTGTGATATGGCCAAAAAATGTGTCACTAGTATAATAAGGGGTTTACCTTTCCACAGTGATGAAATAATGACCGAAAGGGCTGGGTGTTCTGTCTGTTCTAGATTTAAACTAATTTATAGGTGGTGTGCTGATACAATAAGTTAATTCAGAAAGTGCACGTTAATTAACTCAAACTAATTTAAAAATAAACATAGAAATTATAAAAATTGATAACTTCAGATCACATGTTCTGACTTATATATAAATCCGTGAAAGTAGAGCTTGATTTTTTTTAGATGTCAGATAAGACCATTTTTATGAAAATTGGATTGTAGTTTTGGGGAGTACTGTACTACTCACAAGACATTGCTACGATAATCAAGTCTTGTAGATTATGGTGGGTAGGACACGCAGCACGAATAGAAGAATCTAGAGCAGTGTCCTTGGTATTGACTGGCAAACCAAAAAGGAAGAGACCATTAAAAATACCTAGACGCGGATAGGAGGATGACATTAGAATGGATCTTAAATATATTGGTTGTAATAAGGTGGACTGTATGGAACTATCTCAAGATAGGAATAGGGTGTAATGAGTTTGACTGGATATAACTATCTCAAGATAGGAATAGGGTGTAATGAGATGGGCTGGATAGAACTAGCTCTATATAGGAATAGGTGTAATGAGGTTGACTGGATAGAACTAGCTCAAGGTTGGAATATGTGGAATACTTTTGTAAGTGCGGCAATAAACTTTCAAGTTTTTAATGCCATAGAATAAGTCAGTTCTGGGAAGTGTCCTGTCAGTGAGGAATTTAAAGTGGATGTAATGGTCCTTGAGGTATATGGCGGAAGGTTTGGAATTTATAACTTCACATTGGAGGTGAAAAGGTGTAAAGTTTGTGTAGTAGTGAAGTTGAGTTGAATTGATTCTGGTGAATATCGCCAGAAAGAAAGAAAGGTTGTGAGAAAGAGGGGATGATCTCTTTTGAGACAGTAGCATCTCTCTCTTTAAATAAGGTTGAAATTTAATATTTCAACATCGCATCGATGATAATTTAAAAGTTTACGGACATATGTCCTCTCCGGTGTTTGTCATTGGCTCCATTACACAACTGATTCATTTAATTGCTCTGTCCCATTATGTGGAATGGAGATTTTAAATATTTTTTTAAATACACACTTGTATTTTTATGAAAAAATGTCCAATTATTTTAATTGAATAAATGCAATCAAAGTAATCAAAGTTTAATCCATTAATCAAGTGAGTTACAATAAATCAATAACATTGATTATAATCGTGTATCGAATAAAGCACTTTGGTGGTGGAATATGTCACTAACGTTGGGTCTGTGCTGTGGACCATATTATTATGTGTTAATTATTCAATATTGTTTAGATTTACTTCTCCTGGGATTCAATGCTCTGAAAATTTTATCGACACATTTTCATTTCCGATTGTCATTATTTGTTAGTATTTAGTATTTACTAACATATTCTGTGCCCCCATTACCAGGTATGTATGTATGTATGTATGTATGTATGTATGTATGTATGTATGTATGTATGTATGTATGTATGTATGTATGTATGTATGTGTGTATGTATGTGTGTATGTGTGTGTGTATGTGTGTGTATATGTGTGTGTATGTGTGTATGTATGTATGTATGTATGTGTGTATGTATGTGTGTATGTATGTGTGTATGTATGTGTGTGTATGTGTGTGTATGTGTGTGTGTATGTGTGTGTATGTGTGTGTATGTGTGTGTGTATGTGTGT
>CABFOW010000902.1:27342-85063 GCA_902141385.1 Timema californicum | reverse complement strand
TATGTATGTATGTATGTATGTATGTATGTATGTATGTATGTATGTATGTATGTATGTATGTATGTATGTATGTATGTATGTATGTATGTATGTATGTATGTATGTATGTATGTATGTAATATATTCTAGGTACCATCTCCTCCATCCCAGCTCATATCCTTACTTAGTAGGTCACAAGCCGCCATTGCAGAAAATTTATCAATTTGATATCAATCGTAAACGGTTCATTTATAATCCCAAAGAATCTAAAAAAAAGTCTGCTTCCTACTACCTGTACAGGTAATACGTATATAATTATGATATCTACTCTAATTAGGTAGGGATGAGGAAGGAAGCATTTCCGAGGTAATATTCCTGCATTTTCTATTTAGGAGAGTGGGAAACCATTTCAAGAAAAACCACCGTCGGTAGACCCAACCGGGACTCGCCACCCAATCTCCCCGTCATCAGCAGGCCAGTTTAACATGAGAGTGACGCCTTGGACCATTTGGCCACTGAAGTGGAATTCTTGAATCAGAAACACTCAGTATCTCACACTAATTTCGAGCAATTCTATATATTTACTTATATATTTTGTTTTACCCCATTCACTAGTTTAGAAATCTTATAGCACCGTAAAATTATGTTGTTTTAAAAACATTTAACTTTAATTTTTTAAATATAATTTTAGCTTATTGTATTGTAATTTTTCAGCTGCTTTTTTTAAATTCTCTAACATAACATCAACTATACCGAAAGACTTGAGAATGTATGCTAGTGATCACATAATACAATTAGGTGACCTGGCGGTCTAGAGGTAAGGTGTCAGACTTCTGTGCTGGGGTCCGGGGTTCAATCCTTGGTCCAGGCACAAATTTATCTGATTACCAAACCCTTCACCTCTGACAAGACATCTTGTGAATGTGGGGAATGCCAGGCCTCCGCCGTGGTTTGGATTCTGCGTTAAATTGTAGGTCCTCCATTTCATTCTCACAATCACCCTACCATTACACATTAGCGTAAGTGCGTATAGCCTGAATGGGTAGTAAGACGCGGTGCTAATAATAATACAATTAACGTATTTTAAACCTTAAAATTAGGACATTATTTTTTTATTTCAAACTATTTACAATATAATGCCTCTATGATGCTTTCAAAATAAATAGTGAGATATTACAATTATATATCTAAGAGCTAATTAACAGTCGTTAAATTATATATTATGATTAGGTTAGTAGATATGTAGCTTGCAAAATGGTAAACACATTATGTTAAATCCGTGTATGGTTGCATTAAAAATTTTCTTGTTCTGATTATAAAGACTAGAATAAGTCCCATTTGATTAAAAGGTAATAAAATATGTGTGGTGATAATGCATAATATGATACAATATTGAAAGTTGTCAATTATGAGTTCACCTTTCACTCGTTTAGCTACACTAGAATCGCGATTATCCATCATAAAGTCGCGACATTCCGGGCTGGATAACGTATAAGACGGATAGTACGGAATTCAAGTGTAAAGTGAAGGCCCGGCTATTCCTCACATTCACAAGATGTCTTGTCATAGGTGAAGGAAGGGTTTGGTAATCAGATAAATCTGTGCCGGGACCGAGGATTAAACTACGGCTGCCAGCACAGAAGTCTGACACCTTACCCCTAGACTGCCAGGTCACCATAGAGGCTTAAAGAAACCGTGTACTTGGAAGTAAGTATCTTTAAACGGCGAATATGAAGCTTCAAAACCCATATCTATGACAGCGATTGAACATTACATTTTATCCTATGAGATGTTTTAAGTATACTTAGCTTTAAATGGTTTTTATAACATACAAAAATAACTCAAAATACTATTAAAAAAAGATCCAACATGGACACGTTAAACTTGGATTCAATACCCATTTGATTAGGAATAATTTTCTAAACATATATTTGAACTCAAATAAAAATAGATGAAATTTCAGTCAATTGCTGTCACTGTAATAATATTTACATTTGCATTCTCAAGAGCAATGTATTCGGTACGGTCAGGTTAGCCAGGTTTCCAACCTTCCCTTGGCCATTTATAGTAGGAATTTAGTAGGAACTACAAATTGGAAGAGGTGAGCTGGCGGTATAGCGGTAAGGTGTCAGACCTCTTTGTTGGGGATCCGGGGTTCAATCCTCGGTCACGCACAATTTTATCTGATTGCCAAACCCTTACTTCATCTCTGACAAGACGTGTATTAATCACAACTTGTGAATGTGTGGAATGCCAGACCTCCAGCTGTGGTTCGGATCCCACGTTAAACTGTAGGTCCTTCATTTCATCTCACAATCACCCAACCATTACACATTAGCGTAAGTGCGTGTAACCTGAATGGGTAATAGTACACTGTGATAATAATCATAATAAATCTGGAAGGCTTGTTTCCTGATAAAATTCTAAGGTTGTTGTCAAATGACTCAAAACGTATCCTTCAGGCGGGCTATACGTTTTGGTTAGTTGAGGGGTTATTGTCGAATCCGGAAAAAGGCATACTACGACAAAAAAAAGTGTTATTTAGGAGTTAAATACGTCATCGGCGAAGTTGTGATCATGGAGCGAATACTTATACAAGCAGTAGAACCAACAAAATCCCAACCAGAGTATAAAGGTGAAAAGGCCTTTTAGAAGAATTTTCCGACCAAAGTAGAGACTAGCAAACGTCTAGTTCGTTTGTACAATAGCTCCATGGCTTCTTTGGTTCTAACTGACAGCTGACGGCTTTGAAAAGCTACCAGACCAAATATGTATCCCTACACCAAACCATATGATCAGCAAAAACATGTGTTTAGCATCTGTCACTTCTGACAGTCAAGATTTATGTATATACCTAAATGTTGACTGTCAGAATTCAGCTGTGAGCTGTCAGTCAGCACCAAAGAAGCCATGGGGCTACTGTAGTAAACAAGATTGGGAAAGTACTATAAGACTATAAAGAATAAGAGATCAAGGGAAAGACGGAGCAATAGACTGTTGGTGGGGAAAGGAGAAAATAGAGGGTGAGGAAAGTAGGGGCTGGTTCCGGGGGAGGGGGTGAGAGGTAGGTAGGACACCAAGCAGCTCTAAAGGGGGAAGAGAGCTAGCTGGCGATATCGATTGGACGTCAGGCGTCCAGGCGCTGGCGCTGTAAAAGCAGTTGGTCCGGGGGTTTCGGTAGGCGAGCTACGGTACTCAAATAGGGCCCGATAAGTACCGGAGAAAAAAGGAGGGGGTGACTACCCTACCAGTGGTGACTAGCTCGTGGGGCATACGGAGGTACTACTTTTACACCGGCGGCAAAGCTAGGTCTCTGGCGTCGGGCCATATCAGCTCTTTTTTAGGTTACATATATTCTCGATCTACTACACGTGGCGGTGTGTGGCGCGGCCTCAAATCTGCTTTTAAAATAATATGATTGTCTTGATTAATTTTTTGATTTAACTAAATAACAGCTATGTATAATATAACACCATTGTTATACAACTAGATAAACTAGTATTCTTTTTATAGATTATCACTTTTATTTTGATATATAATTGAAAGAAAGGGGCTTTATTTTTTAAGCTGTTTCGTATTGAAATTTTTAGCAAAAGTAATTATTTAGATATAATTTAAAGACATCTACCAAATCGTCATTTCGTTTTAAATTTGATCGATGTTTTCCAACGTTTGAAATGAAAATTTAACTAAAGCTAGTAAGGACCAGACGTTTGCCTACTATTGTTGTGTCTTTCATTCAGATCCCCCCCCTTCCCGGTCATGTGACGTCACAACCGCCATGGCTGACGACACCAGCAAAGACACGGCCAGCCTCGAACCCGGTGCCCCTCTGGCTACCATCGATGGAGGGGACCCTACGACTTGCGCGCCACTCCGGTTCCTCCGGAGGTCGTTCCGGGACCCAGCTCTGGAACGTCTTTACCAATCGTACAGTGTGAAACAGAAACGGGCCGGTCTCCAATGTTTCCTGTACGCCGCGATCCTGTACGACGCTTACATGTTGGTCCTTCCCGGAGGTCAGGACGCCATCATGAGAGGTTTGACGGCGGTCTTCCTGGCGTTAAACCTCGCCGCTCTGGCATGGTGCTGCCGAGGGGTACAGAAGAGCCCTTTCTGGTCGGCCATCCCTCATCTGGCGTGGCAGCTGGCCACCGTGCAGCTTCTGGTGCACCTTTTCTTGAAGAAGAACGAGGTCACAGCCAGGGACAGTATCGGTTGGGCTGTGCTGTTGGACTATATCTTGTTCGTGACGCTGCCCCTCAGGTTGAGATATTGCGTCATGCTGAGTGCAGGCACCTGTGCCTCCTACTTAGTCGCTGTGGCGGGTCTTGGGAAGATGGACTCACATCTAGTACAACAGGTAACGTGACAAAGTTACATAATTATTGTTATTCTTAATTTTGAAAAAAAGGATGATTTGTGTAGACAGAGAAAGATGACAACTGGACTCCGATCGACTAGTTGACCACTTTAAAGACTGATTTATCAGATATATCCTCCTTTTCAATGTTTAACTCAACCATTTAAATCTACAAACTTACTGATGTAGCTAAAAGATGTACCACCACTTGCTACAAGAGCGCACTGCATTACGAAAATTACTTTGATATAAGACGTTTTCTAAACTATACCACAGTATGAAAATTGCATTTAAATAGACGTTCATTTATATATGATATTCCGAAGGAGTGCTTGTATAGATATATAATAATTTACGCAATGATGAGGAAGTCCTTGATGATTTAGTCTGCAGAGCGGTTGGTGCATAAAGTTGAATAATCAGACTTTTGTATTTACATAATCACTCCATCAGAATATAATCTCTAAGACGTGTTTTTTATTACTTAGTAAATCAAAGAGTAAGGTTTGGAAAGAGTTGTTTATTAATGAAAAGGGGAAATTAATCGAAATTTCAATGGAAAAATTATGGAGATTTCGTTTGAAAATTACAATCTGTGTAACCATCATCAGGATTCCAACTTAATCTCAGACTTTCGATTCAGAAGCTAACGTGCTACTGAATGTCTTCTATTTATCACCAGATCTAGTGGTCACATGGACTAAGTTGCTAGGATCACGATAGAATAGACCACTCGTGATGGGGAGACAGAGTTTAGAGAATCAAATGTATTGAGGATAGTTTTCCAAAAGGTGTACATTAGTGTGGTTTTACTATATCCTCTTTATATTGACTTAGAATTACCTTCCTCACCTTTACACTTTATATTGAGACCTCAATAGTCTTGGTGTCATACCCCTTTAAATTAGTCAATATTTGACTAGATGTTGTACTCCTTATATTGAATCGTCATTTGCTTTGGTGTTGGACGCCTTAATTGAGCCATTACAGGCTTTGGTGTTAGACCCCTTTAATTTAGCCTAAATATATTTGGTATCGTAAAACTTAAATTGAGTCGTCAAACTACTTGATGCTAAACTTTTTAAATTCATACATCAATAGCCTTGTTGTTTGTACCCCTTAAATCGAGTTGTCAATAAACTTGATGTTGTATTCCTAAAATTGAGCCGGTAATCACCTTGATATTGTACCTCTTAAATTGACTCATCAATAGCTTTGGTTTTACGAGCTAATAAAAAAAATATTCTTTACGTAACGACATCAAAAATTGAATCAAAGTTGATGTGATGTGCGAGTTAAATCATGGATTTACACGGCTACCAGTTTGACAACACCGGTAGGTGGGTAGTCTACTACACAGGCTGCATGTACACTTCAAACATTTACACAGAGAGTTAGCTGCAGAGCGAGCCATCCGACAGATTCAGGTAATGGAGTCTTAAAGTATTGTCTAAACAATGGTAGGTAAATAAATAAAAGGTATGTTAACAGCCATTATGGCTGAGTACGCTAAAAAGTTAGGCCTGTTTTGCACTTGTTCAGCTTTTATAAGGAGATCAGGGTTTGATTTCTTGCAAACTTCACTAAGGGCTTTTATTCACATTTAGTTTTAAGTGTGTATTCCCCTTGATACTTAACAATAATATAGGCTATCTTCCCATAAAACTCCCTTAATCAGTGCCACTCCTAATTAATTCGTCTTGAACTAACAAATAATATAACCATTAGTAAAACTTATTTATCTTGTGCCGTGAACTTGAATTTAATTATATATAAATATAATAAAATCTTAAAGATAAATTCGTTTGGCTTATATTTTAACAGTTTTACCAAATTCAAACACCAGAATAATCTAAACGCAATTAAAATATGAAAATGTTTGGCTTTTTGCTTAAAAATAGTGATTATTTTCGTACGTACGCTAGAACTGTATGAATATTATATCTAGCCACATTAATTTCAAGATATTGACTGTCATAATATAAAAAGTTTTCGTTAAACATGTGAATACTTTATGGGATAAATATAAAAAATTATTATTTTGTTTTTTTTATAGTTTTAGATATCTCTTAAAGATAACATATATTTGATTGAAATATACTTGCTCACAAGTTGAACCTTACCGGTTTACGGAACACAACATGACAATTTACTCATTTACAATAATTTTACTACCAATATTTAATCTGAACTTTCTAAGCCAATTGGTTAAATATTACAAATTGACATAATTTTATAAAATAAAAATCTCCCAGTGTTTTATAAGGTAATTTATCTCTGAAAAAAATAGAAGCTCCAATTTAACAGATAGTAATTTTTTTTTTTACCATATTGAAAATCGATCCTTGACCACAAACTTTAGATACGGATGCACTATCAACTTAAATAAATCGATGTGCGATATTATAATGGAGTGATTGTGAGTATATTTCCTCTAAAATGGTACCTCCTCATCCTTATCTATTAGATTAATTCATACATTTTTATTAGCCTAATATTATAGTAGCTATACCCATATTTGCGTGGATACACATAACTGTTTATGTATTTATGAATACCCCGAAAATATGGATACATTTTCTTTAGCAAAAACAATATTTTTTGTTTTTCCCCACCCCTAATAATTATCTTTTTGGCCAATAGTAATATATAGATAAATATACACTCGTGTATGTATATATTAAATATACACTTGTATATATGTATAAAATATAGGCCTACTCGTATATATTCGTATTATATATACATTCGTGTATATAATTTATCCATAATATACTATATGTATAATATATATTGTATATGCATCTATCCCGATACATTAATATTTATATTTTATAAACGTGTGGTGGGGGGGAAACAAAGAATAAACACGAAGTTTGTGAGAGTAAGCATGCTCCTATATTGAATGATTTGAAGATACAAGACTGTAACGCTCACGTTGATTTAAGCATTCATTTTTACGTCTTCATTTAATGACAGCGGAAACGTATCGAGGGCACGGAATACTCGTAAAAGAAAGTTCCCACCCTCGCGTCAAACGAGCCCACTGTTCAATCAGACACAGAAGTAGGCTGTCGGCTTCTAAGAGATGTAAATTAAACTAATCTCACAAAAAGAGGTTGATGGTTTTACAAACAAGTGTTGATGTCGGTAATAAGCTTATAAAATAGTATTGATGTAGCAATAGGAACGTTTTCTAGAAGTATTTGCAAATTGAATTACAGATTGTACAAATGTGTTGATTTGTAATTGTATCACGTACAGTAGAGTGTATGGTATAGAATTGATCAATTCTTCCTAAAAAAAAAATGTAGTAGACACGTATTTGTCAAGAATATAAGTAGATAGAGATGGCTAACTGATTAAATTTAACTTTGGAGCGTTATATTACAAGAATATTTGATTATATTTTAGTAGTCTATTTCTGAAATAGGATAGTCAGACATTTTATTAAAGTATTAGAAACATATCATGTGAAGAACCATCTTAAATCTCACTTTCGCTGTATTTCTAATTACGAAACGGCCATAACATTAATTTTACGTATAGCAAGTGTTTTAAAGGTCAGTTTCATTCAAATACTACTCTGAAAACAGTTTATTAAACTTGGAATATACACAAAAAGACTTTCTATTACAGACCTCTGCTTGGAGTAGATATAGCACAATGCTCATGGAAAAAAACCTCTTTATTTTGATAATACAGCTTTGCTTATGACTCGGTTCTTAATTAATTAAAAAATATCCGGTCAAAGTTTTAAAATTCCGGCTTCGATATGCACACGTTCGTTAGCCTACAGGGATTACTTTTTTTTAAATCGGTAGATCATGTGCAATGCTCTTAATTTTATAAATATAAATACTAAAATAAAGGTTTTTTTGAAGGTTTGATATTTTATATAATTTGGTTAAACTATATAAACTATACTCATTTAACGAAGTTTTTAAAATGTATAAGTGTGTTATAGAATATAAATCAGGAGATTAGTATGTTTAAATGTCATTTAATTATGACTTTAAACTATTAAAATACCATATTATATCATTTCCATGACAATTCCAGTGGTAGCACATTGTAGATAGCAGTTATAAAATGATTACAACTCTCTTAAACGTAAAGGTTTTGAGGAACAGCAACTTTAATTAAACGCAGTTTACATAATCTGAATACAATACAACGCAATGCTAGTCACGCGATCTGCTGCCATTTTTGAAACCCTACCACACATATTTTATATTTAAATGTTAATACCTTTAAGGAAAATGATTTTTTTTTTCAAAGCTAACAATACTTAATCCAAGTTTTCATAATTTTAGTTCACTGTGTTCCCAAATTTCGTTGCTGAAAGCTTACTGATACCATCATGGTCATTTTTCCTTCCCAATGAATTATGAATAGCAATCCTACTCATCGACGGATGTAATATTATATATGCAATTTCTTACACACACGCTATGAATAATTCCTTATGTGAACAGCGTCTTACTACCCATCTAGACAATTCATTACGATAGTAGGGTAGATAACGACTGCAGTGGTTGAATGGTCTAGGGCATCGATCTCGTAATAGATTGAACTACCGATAAAGGTAATGGTTTTCCACTATCCCTCCACAAAAATGTGGGTACATTTTATTAAAGTCAACCTTTATAATCCATAGCATGTTAGCATTAGTACTTATGCATATAACCCAATCAGGTAGTAAGCTTTGCGATATTTAAAAAAAAATTGTTCTCATATGTAAAGTTTCAACTTAGATAAAATGTACCCAAATTTTAGATAAAAGATGTTGTCATTTAGAAAATAGAATCTCATTAAAACCACTCTGTATTAATGCCTTGACCTCCTACTAGCCGGCAAACCAGTCGTCACAGGTTTGACCTTGAGTCAGCCTGCTCCCCGATGTGAATCCATTAAGAACGTTTTAAATAATATTCAAAAAATGGTAACGCAGCCAACCTTATAAAAAAATTACTATCTAGTAGGATCCTGGTCGATTGAAGAGTATCTGACAGTTACAAAAATTATACATATATTATAAATACCTATAAAATAATACAAAAAATATTGTAGAATGTTATCAATGTCAGCAAAATAAAACGTATTTTCTAAACCTTTCTTCCTACCAGAATCTTGTCGTTTAAATTTATAGAAAATCTAGTAAGTAACTCGACCATCAAATAGAATAAACGGTACTTTCAACCCCATACTTTTGAAAAATAAATATACTGTATATATTTAATACGATTGAATCTTCTTTGAGTCTGAAAAATATTTCTTCCCTCTACCAAAACAGGTACTACACTTTTGATAAAAGTCATTCAGTCCCCCCTCCACCCTCTTTTACCCTAACAGAGAAAAACAACGACACCCTTATTATAATACATTTATCAAATTCTTACATGAAATAAATTATCTCTATCCTCACTTTGATTCCCATTTTCTGACAAGTTTAGAGAGTGGACTTTATGATACGTCTATTATCTCAGACACAACTTCCCCACCAACCTTCTTACTCTCATGAAATATGTATGAGTGTAGCTGTAGTGCTACCAACTTTCCAGCTAAGGGTTGAAAAGGGATGAAGGGTAGAATAGGCTGCATAACATGTTGTGTGAGGGGGAGAGGGGTCTGGGAGGAAACAAGGTTAGATGCTCTTCCAACTTCCTGTGTGAAGTCACTAGACGTCCAGAAGCGCCATGGGGTGTCCAAAGGCGTCTAAAGGTATACAAAAGGCAACAAGGGGTGTATAAGGAACATTGATAGTTCGTAGATTAATATTATTATTTGTCGTTTGAGAGAAAACTACAACGAATTTATCCATATTGTGGTAAATTAATCAAACACGCTTTTTACTATGGTTGGTTTTATACCAATGTATTATACATTTCAAAAACAAAAGATACACTCAGAAATTTACATGAAATATTTCATTTTTACTTTAATATATAAAATTAATATATTTGTATAAATACATTTGTCCCTTAAACAACATTACACTGACATATTAACTTAATAACGTAGAAAAGACACAGCACTCAGTCACACAATCTTAAATAATTCATCAATAATAAAAGAGATGCTCTAACAAAACCAATCATAAGTTTTCGGCTGCATTTAGATACGATGCTGGGACCCTTAACTCACAAGAAAGAAGCATGGCTGATGGAACTAAGGAGTAAAAGGCCAATTTTAGTTATTTATGCATATAAGTTTAGGATTATCACTATCCTAATATCCTAAAATCATGACTTTGTCAAGTCTGTTACTTAAAAAGTAGCAATAAAAATTTATAAATTTTGCAATGTTTACATATTATGTCTACTATATACATCAAATCATAAATATAGTTAAACTCAAACAAATTAATGTTTGATATGTTAAAAGGATTAAATGTAGATAAATCAAACGAAAATACCTTATTTAATATCGATGAATCCGACCCTTTTACCAAAACAAACACTTTCAATATTTTCAAATAATTACCCATAATATTAACTAGATTGATTATACAAATGATATTATCATATATAGGATGTAAGTTTAAAATTATATTTTCATCGCTTTACTCAATATTTTTTCTTTCGTGGTGCAGCGATTAAAATATATAATTATAAATAGTTTACTTAGTAAAACGAATGTTTCCCAATGGCTTGTAAATTTATATAAAAAGACAATATAGAAACACTGTACAATAATGTAAAGTAATTGTTAATTAAGGAAGCCAACCTGAAAGGATAGTTAGGTTAGCCTTAGATGGAAAAACACTTCCAACTTATTTACACTTTCACAATTACACATGGTTTAACTTACTGCTTTTTCATATAGACACATATAAAACACAAAGAAAGATATTCTCCAAGCATGTAATTCTATATAATGTATTTTATTCTGTGTTTTATATGTTTTATATATATCTATTGGTGTGAGAAAGTAAGAGTTCCGAAAATTAAAGAATGTGTTACTGTGAAAGTGTGAAGAAGTGTTAAAAGTATTAGAAGAAATGAAGAGAGAAGTGTATTTGTTCCGATCGAGGGCCAACTTAACGATCTTTCAAGTTGGCTTTCTTTGCTATAATTTATTTTACATTTTTAATTTACTAAATGGATATATTGAAAGGTGCAGGGTAAAGAGAGGTAAAGTCAAATTTTGGCTCAAATTGAGCTACTGACCCCATCAAAGTTAATTATATAAAATCAATTACTGCAATCGTATATAGCGAAATTTAATAGCTAACAGTAAAGGCAATATTGAATAATAATATTAATTAACCTATTTATTTTATATTAATACATTTTAGTCTAAATTATTAAATTTAGTTAAACACTTCCTTACAAATATTGAATTAAAGTACTGTACATTCATCACTCGAGTTTATTTGTATGACGGCTCAAAAACTTACTAGAATAGTCCCTAAGGTATCCTTACGCCAACAGCTGACTGAAATCTCTAACTTTGGATAACTGTAATGAAACATATGGTAATGTATGAATGTGATGATTAACAACAATAATATAGGACTAATATTATTTTTATTTATTTGAGGTCGGATACAAAGCTTATTTATCGATATATTTCACTTTGAATTTTTTTTATTCGCAGCACTTTCACAAAAGGTCTAACAAATAGAGTTTCAAAATGGTGACCGACGAGTAATTGATCATCACGAAAACAACTTATTTACAATGGTGCATTCGCGCAGTAGATAAAAATATTTTATTTAGTTAATTATTTCGAAATACAAATTTAAAAAAATCTTTACGATATATATATATATAAAATGACACGTATTTTCTATTTTCCATTTAATACGATGCCTAAATTAAAAATCATTAGTTAAAGCACTATACTACACTATATTCCAAAATAAATAAGTACTTTTAATTATGTTTAAAATAATGTTTTGGCTTTGATAAAAATATATTATAAGAGTTAATGAAATAGTGTGAGAAAACTTAAGCTTACGTTATTATAAATGTAAAATATAACATGTAATTAAAACACTTATTATTTATAGCAAAACAGTGATCTTTTACAAGTGTTAGCAACCCAAAACCTAAATATATTATTTCTCATCTGTCATTCAGTAACAAAAGCTACGGTATGGTAAATATACTGATGATGAAGTTTAAAAACATATAATTTTATTATGCTTCACTTGCTGAAGCATGGTTTGGGGGAAGTGACCGACTTTGTTGTGAGATTTAGGACCAATAATGATAGCGAAAGAAAGCCCTTCGTAGGGCAGTCATAAGAGATATAAAATTTATTTATTATTACTAAGAATTAACGTGTTCGTTCTTCAAATAATACGGTAAATAGTTATAAAAATAAGTTTGTAGCCCTTTTAGAATATCTACAATTTCGTAAAACCGGATATTATTTCATATTTAATATCGGTTTCACTTCATTGTAAACCTATAGGTAAAAAAAATCTAAAATAGAAATATAAAATATCAATTTTCATCATTTTATTCTTAAAAGGACATTAAAGTAGTGAATTATGTTTATCTACTTACACATTCTACTCCAAACTGTAAAACCGATTTTGGGTACCAAACTTCTTACACTAATATATATATTTCATAAATAATATTCCACACTAATATAGTAGAAAATGTAAAATGTTACGAAACATGACTCTAATGAACATTATAAATAACGGCTGGGTTAACAAGTGAAAATAAGTTGGGGCATAATTTGAAATGTTACGAAAAATGTAACAAAATGAGTTTGGCAGCTATTTGATATGTCTTGAATTTATCTCCACTAAAGCCCCAATCTGTGGTTTAGAAACTAGCGTCATCTTTCTATTAAAGGTTCTCATTATATATTTGGATTAATTTTACCGGCTATTCGTTTACCATTTAGTTGGATGATTACAAGAGTTTTTATACATAAAAGTTTTTCTTTTGCTACACCTGTGAGAATGTATCATACTCTATTATTCTCTAAACACATATTGAACTTTACATATAATATTATTCGTCTAGACACTATTCTTGTAAATATTCCCTGTAAATTTTTTATTTCTCATTTAATTTATCAGAGAGGTATTTAACGTACACATTCTGACACGACTGATTATATCAGCACACGATTTATTAACTAGTTATATATATATAAAACAGACACAACTTCCAGTACCAAACCATTAATTCATCACTGTGAAAGGTCAGACCCACATTTCACTAATGATACATTTTTCGACCATTCCGGGAATCGAACCCTGGACCCATAGCTCAGTAGATAGAGACGCTACCAACTGAACTAGAGTGTATGAAGACCTGTAAAGTTTAATATGTGTTTTGAGAAGAATAAAGATGATTCGATTATTGTATTGTATTTAGTAAAACGCATCGATATAAATCATAAGAAAAAAAATACTTGTCCACCTAGACACTTCTGAACTAAGTTTCGAAACACATCCTTTTACATTTTTAGAGCAAATGTTTTGCTACGACTGAATATAAAGTCTGATATTTAAAGGAAGAACAGTAGAATTCCCCAACATTGATTGGAAGTTAATAAAATTTGACATTATAGAAATATGTTTTATATGATTGACTTATTAAATAGTAAATATAATTTATAGCTCTTTGCACTATTGTATATCATGTTGCCACAATAACGTAAAAGAAAATACTTCAAATGTATTACATTATTAGACCATTTAATTAATGATGTAAATACAAATTATTATTATTATTATTATTAGCAACGCGTCTTACTACCCGTTCGGGCTATACGCACTTACCCTAATGTGTAATGGTAGGGTGATTGTGAGGTGAAATGAAGGACCTACAGTTTAACGTGGAATCCGAACCACGGTGGAGGCCTGGCATTCCACAAATTCACAAGTTGTGATGAATACACGCCTTGTCAGAGGTGAAGGAAGGGTTTGGTAATCAGATAAAGCTGTGCCGGGACCGAGGATTGAACCCCGGACCCCAACGTCCAACACCTCACCCCTAGACCACCAGGTCACCGTAAATACAAATTATTAAGTAATACTTTGTAGATGTAACCTATACCAATCAAATAAAACGTTTCTAGAATATCAAATTTTAGTTAATTCCAATAAATATTGCTGAATTATACTGTTCTTCCTATAAAAATAAGACTTTACGTTTGCTTAGTTTAACAATTTTCAATCATCTATCAATATATATTTTTTCTTCAAGATTTCCGAATAAAGAATACACATTCGTCTATTTTTACATTTTCAGTTCAATAGACAAAATACGGGTGGTTATTTTCAGTGCTTCTCTCGTAGACCGTGTTTTCATCCACCAATCAGGAACGCATGGGAGGCGCCAAAAACAAAGATGGGAGGAGTTTTTTTTTTACAAAGATTCATATGTTCAAAAAGCTAACTTATACGCGGAAGTGAAAACCAATTTGAATATGAAATAAATACAAATGCCATATATGACCCTGCCTTACAAGATGAATACAATAATGAAATAATAAATTAGAATATAACTTAGGTTAGAGGGTTAGTTTGATATATAAAATGTGTGAAAAAATATTTTATTTAAAATAGGAGTTTAGAGAAATGGCACCAGTATTTGCTTGAAAATATAAAATAAGTCCTCTAATGAAGTGGTTCTTAGCACGTACCTACGTGTGGAATTTGAACCCAAAACAAAATCTAAAGTTTTAACTGGCTCTACATAATGGATCAACTAGCCCTATTTGGGTAAACATATTATTGATATTTTGTGCATTATCATATATCAATTAGATTTTTGATAAATATGACTAACTAGAAGAAATAACTGGCTCTATCTGGGGTAAAAACTTGCCTTCAAATACACACAAAATAACGCTTAATTTTATTGATTCTGACCCGGTTTTTAATTAATAAAAAAAATTAAACAAAATGTTAAAATTTCTGTTTTGAGGGTGCACACGTTCATGCACATGGGCTGCTAATTTTAAAATCTCGGTCTGTGCATTGCTTATGACAAACAAACAAGTTCCTCATTTTATTAATTTAGATGGCTTAGAATTCCTGAAAAGGAATCTTTAGTTAATGGTGAGAGATGGTGGGTAAGGAAGGGGTATGTATGCATACATACATAGTTTTACAATATAAATATAAACCTCTCCACCATCTATTTTCCTTTCACCTCCTCTCTCCCTCCACCTTGGACCAGTCTTATCCTCTTTCCTCTACACTCCTCCTTAATCCTTTTATATCTCTACGTGAACATAAAAACAGAATTCACTCAGTACAAGTAATACAGTTTACTATAAGGAATAAAGACAGAGAAGGTTTCTTGGTAGAAACTCACTCACATTGACATGGAAGAGAAAGATAAAGCCAAAGTGATAATTCGCATTTAAGAAACCACCTCCATCTCAATCAGGTAGATTAGTACCACTAAATTCTTTCACAGTAGAAATCCAATAGCCTATACCACGAGATCCAATCTTTAGAACCACATTTCTCACTTTTAAAAACTATTTCATTTTTAAATCACAGTGTAGATTTAAAATTTAAATTCGAAAATTTTTATCAAAGTTTTAGAGGAAACATTTAATAAAAAAAAGATCTTGAGTTTTCATCACGTCATTATGAAATAGAATTACTTAAGGAAAATAGATTTATAGACATGGAAATGAAATGTAAATTAGATTAGTTTTCTAAGGATAACAAAGAAAACTACTTTGTTTTAAAATAATCTGTTTAAATGATATCCAATAACCCATGAGGTTTAAATGTATTAAGTCCTTTGCACGATTAGAATAAGGTGATCTACATATATCATTTTTTTCTAGCATAGAGTCTTACTACCCGTTTGGGTTATATATTTATGTAATAATTACTCTAATCGTTTTAGGGATAAGGAAGGTTAAAGTTTTATAGGAAGTGTACCCACATTTGCATAGAGATTGTGGAAACAGTTTTGGGGATAAAAAGCACCCTCAGTACACCCGACCGAGATTCGAACCTCGATATCCCCGTCATCGGCAGTCTAGTCCACTTCTAGAGTAGCGCTCTAGACCATGTGGTCACCAAAACAGGTACAGACCATGTTAATATAGAATGATACCAGGGGGAAAAAAATAAGTAATTTAACGTCAGTTATACGTGAGATTTATTAGATGAAAATCGAAAAAAATCAAAGGTTACTTTTATCGAAATATTATGTATAGTGAAACAAGTATTTAATAATAAATTAATATTACAATGCATCAATAGTTCTATGTTCTCACATGATTGATGTTTTAACATTCAATTATATAGATGCTCTACTTCCATAAGTTTGTTTATCTGATTTGAATTGAAGCTTAATTTGAATACTCTAGTATTTCATGTCCAAACCAATTAAGTGTTGTATTTATATTTCGATTGGAAGATCCGATTATTTATGTTAAACGAGGTAATATTATTTTCAATTTTTTTTTGTAATGAACATCTAAACCAAAACACCAATGAAAAGTGAAATTTTGATGAAAACTGACAGCGATTAGAACTGGGTGTCAAGACCACGCATATGCTTCTTCATTTGTTTAAGCTGAGATTACCATGCTCATGTCAGAACCAGTTTGAACAGGGGCAGGTTAAAACCAACATTTTAACTAGTGTATAAACCTAGTAATAGAAACAAAGCATTGTAAATTGCTAATTATTTCAGCATTTATTTATCATTGCACGAACAGACAGTAACAATTGGATTTTACTTTCTCATATCAAGAGAAAGAAAATGTAATCATAAAATTGTTCGACCTCAAGTTTATGAGGAATCTTTAAGTTTTATTTGTTTCCAAACCTAAAATGGCAAGCCTGCAGTCTTTTTGTCGTAAAATGCTTCACTATTTAAAAAAATACATCATATTCCAATGTTCGAATTCAGGCTGAAAGTGGTTATTTTGTGAACTTTATATATTGTTAAACAGATCAACATTACTGGAGTACAAACATGACTATAACTTTAAAACAAGGTCAAATGGAACCCGTGTTTACACTATGAACTATTTTATCTTCTGTCTTCTGCTGAAGTGGGTCATATATATATATATATATATATATATATACACACACACACACACACACACACATACATTTGAAACGTTAAATTATGCTTTTCCACAATTATTATTGGAGCTTTACCAACTAATTTTAGTAGTTAAAAAAAGTTTATCCACCCAGGACTTACAAAAAAATATATTCAGAAACACTCCAAAGAGAAGATTCAATTTTATGAAATGACATTTCTTTCGACAGATATTTCTTAAGTTTTACCAAATCGATTTTAATTTTTTTAAGTACTTAACTAAAGTATCATCACAACCAAAGCTAACAATTTTTAATAGCCAAATCACAATTAATGTATAATTAACGTTAGTCGGTGAATGTGTGGACACTATTAATATAGTATTCCAGATGTCATAAGGAGTGTTTGAGGTTTTTGGAAAGAAAAAGGTTACCTGTTATTTTACACATATTATATCACAAAACATCTAAATTTACACTGAGCTTTATTACAAACTCTATGACTTGTACAAGAAGTTGTGTACGAATCATTTTACATTAATGTTATGATTAATATATATAATTTAGTTCAAATCAAACGTAGAGAAAGAATTTGAGTTTTATTTTATCTCTAATACCCATTAAAGTGGCTAAATATTTTAAGGCAGTGTTTCAATTCCCTTTTATATTTACTAAGGATTTTTTCCTAGGTGGTTTCCCACTCTCCTGTCACGTAAATTCGGGTAAACTACCTCTAAAATACTTCTTTCTCCATACCTACCCCATTAAAGTGATTATACTACTATAAATCCACACGGCTGACTCACTCACTGACATTAATGTTTACCCACTTCCAGATGAGATAGAAACTTTAAATTTGGCAAACTTATAGCTTCTAACTTGTGACCGACGAGGAAATTCCAAAAAGTTAATCATTTTAATTTTCTATACCCGAAAAAAAATCAAAATTTCTGATCAACTTAAAGTCTGTATGAACCTTTCTTTGGAGTTCTCTTGTGGCTAAATGGTAAGACCTGTCAAAAACAGCTATGAAATTTCATTATCTTACATCCACTTGCAAAGAAAACTCACAGGGGGCTTGAGGGCAGAGCCCCCAACGAGCATTGTGAGTTATCATATATGAGTATATACTTTACAGGTATTAAGAATCGTTCTACTAGACGAGCAGGCCAATCAAACATTTAATCATACAAATCGGGCAAGGATGAGTAAGATAGAATTTAGATGAGACGTACCCATAAAATATTGTGTGGGAGGAGAGTGAAAAAACTTTGTAAACCTAGCTAGGATTCCAACCTCAACCCCTTTTCTCACCAGAAATATATGCCATTTGGTCTAGACGTGAAGTCCGTGTGCCCACTGACACGTGTGATGACACAGTTGACCCATTTACCTCACTAAAGCTTTAAAATTATTAAACATGTTCATAACAAAACGGTCGTCGAGCGCTCAACGGAGTGATTGGTCGACGACCGACAGCGTAATCGATTGTCTGTCCCACGCCTGATGGCCCTCTTTCGATCATTACGCGCGCTATTGACATACCAAGAAATCAATTTGTTCAAATGTCACCTTTATTTGCTGTTCCACTCTAAGGTTTGTTTGTCCATCGTTTCGTTGAAACTTGCAACAGAAGAGGGAGTGGGTCTTGCGATGTGGGCACGAGCGGTAAAGGCATTAGCAGGCATGTCAACCATGCTACCCATGATTTTGGGTACTTCCTTGGACTTTATGATGAATCAATATACTATGTGAACCATTTACTATTTTTTTAAATCATACTTGTATAAATAGACCAGCTTGGAATGTCACATTTAATTGCATTAAAATTAAAAGCCTTTCGTAGGTGGTCAATTTGGTAAAGAATGCTTTATTTACCCTGCAAAAAATTAATAGAAACAAAAATTGAAAGTTGGAACCTTTTTTTAACACTGCATCTTTCTACCTGTTCAGGTTATATGCATAGAGATAGAGATGATAACTACTCAAATGGAGTAGGAATGAGGAAGAAAGCATTTTAGAGGTAAGATACTGGAATTTGTGTGGAAGGAGAGTGAGAAAATATTTAAGAAAATCCATCTTTAGTTGATTTAATCTGGATTTGAACCCAGATCTCTGCATCATTATCAGGTCATTTTAACACAAGAGTGTCACCTTCGAAGACAATTCACCCACTTTGGCGGGTAGGTTGGATTTTATTATTTTATATATAATTTTTTTTAGTAAAAATTTATTTTGAAGTGTTTCTTTTTTAATATAATTAAAATATTGTCTTTTTTGAAATGTGGACCCCTAAGTATTTTCAATTTTCAACATGGCCCTTATAATTAAACGAGATTGGCCCATTGTAGTGCTTTGAAGCATCCTACAGGCCACCCACCTTTCCACGTCATCCACTCTGACAAAAATCCCAATAAAATCAGAGTTTGTATTTAATGTTCCACTTTGTGTGAGTGTAGGCGAGGTACTATTAAAAATATTAAAATAGTGTGTTCGAAAACAAGGTGCTAGAAGAAGAAGATATTTGGTTCAAAAATGGATGATGCTATTGGGGAATGGAGATGGTTACATAATGATGAGTTTCATACTCTACCGCACTTTACGTTTACTCACCTTCCCAGATATCCTCAAAGTCACACTAATAGGGTTGAAGATGAGGATTATAGGATCTAAAAGAAATATAAAATCATTAACATGGATGGTGAGACGGTAACCATTTATGAAAAATGTCGTTTATTACACCCATAAGGGATTCGAATCCTTATATTCCTCTCATTGGTGAAACAAGCAAGATAGGTGTGTCTAGAGTTGAGTGCAGTTTGGAGTTCTCAATAATAATTATAATAATAGCGACATTCACACTAACCTCTTAGATTGTTTGCCAAAACATAAATAATTAATAGTTGGGGTGTAATGCAACACCCACATCGTTGGGAATACGAACCATGGGATTATTCTCGTATTATTAGATACCTAACAGTATTAATGGTGAATTTTACCATGAATTATTGAATACATTTCCACGTCCGTCCCCACTTTAACAAATTAATATTTCAGACAGAGGGATTGAACCAATAACTCATTACTTAGCTATAGATTTTCCGAGTCAACATAGATAAATTATAAAATCAATCCACTGTCTCAAGATAGAGTGTAAAACTTTTAAAATACTGTGTTTTATTGAATTGAGAGCTTTAAAATAAGGTCAATGGAACTAGATTGCCATTGATTTAACTTTATAATAAAAGGAGTATAAAGCTCACTGTTAAATGTTTCAATTTGTTTACGATAATGAAAAGGAATCTACTTTTTACAATTTTTCTGTTAAAATAGGTCGAATATACGAGTTTATTTATTTAAAATTTGTTAAATACATTGTTACGTATTTAATTAATTAATTTCATGTAAAATTTAGTAGTGAAAATGTTTAAATTATTTGTGTATACATTCTAATAAGAAACTAGTGGGTTTTAGAACGTATATCTAAAACATCGATTCCCCAATTCTTATCACTTTAGAAAAATTCAGTTTGATATAAAAAATAGAAGCTATTTTTTTAAATATTTTCAAAATTTGGTTGCTTAAAATAGAATTGTAAAATTGAACTAACATTAAACTTAAATTAATAGAAAACACAACAAATATGTATAAGTAATAGTGAAAATTATTTATTATAAAATAAAAGGTAGTTATTGTAGTTAAAACTATTTTTTTTAACCCGGCAAAGACTTATCTGATTACCAAACCCTTCCTTTACCTCTGACAAGACATCTTGTGAATGTGGGGAATGCCAGGGCTTCAGCGTGGTTCGTATTCCACGTTAAACTGTAGGTCCTCCATTTCATTTCACAATCACCCTACCATTACACATTAGCGTAACTGCGTATAACCCGAAAGGGTAGTAAGACGCGGTGATAATAATAATAATAATAATAATATTTTTTTAAAGCTTAAAACCATTCATCCCTTTCAAAATAATCGAATCGACAACGATATTTACCAAAGTTTTAAAAATAATGTCAAGATAATAGGGCTTAAAAATGTTTAAAATTTATTCATAGTAAAATGTAGGTATTTTAACTTTATAGTGATAATAGTTATATAAATAATAATAAATTTAGCACCACGTCTTACTACCCGTTCGGGTTATAAGCTTTAAGTACTAATTACGCTAATGGATTAGGAATTGTGAAGGTTGAATTAGAGTAAGTGAACCCGCATTTGCGTGGAGGGAGAGTGGAAAACCATTTAGAAAAAACCAGCCCGGTTCACCCGACCGAGATTCGAACCTCGATCTCCCCGTCCTCAGCAGTCGCGCTCAACACGATAAGCGCGTTAGCCAACTATGCCACCGAGGCGGGTATTTATATAAAGTAAATATATTTTAACATACCTACGTATAGGGCCTATACTTTGATTTTCTTATAAATAGAAATTTATAGAACCTTTTATCAAATACATATTTTTTTTGTGTGGACAATATTGATAAAGTTTTACTACCATCTTAATTTTATTGGTTTTGATAATATCTATCAAAAGTGACATCTGTATATCACATAACATACTGTATGCATACATGAGAGTAGATAGTAATTTTTTCTAGGTGTCATATGTCCATTTGTAAGAAAATTGCGGTATACATTAAGTATAAATATGAGTACACGCACAGTTGGTCATATGGACTATATGTCAAGTTTCTCTAGTTTGTTTTTCATTTGAAGGAAATGTCTGCTTTCTAATCCCGTTGGTGACCTGGTGGTCTAGGGGTAAAGTGTCGGAATTCTGTTCTGGGGTCCGGGGTTAAATCCTTGTTCCTGGCACAGAAATATCTGATTACCAAACCCTTCCTTCACCTCTGACAAGACGTCTATTAATCACAACTTGTGAATGTGGAGAATTCCAGGTCCTCCACCGTGGTTCGGATTCCACGTTAAACTGTAGGTCCTCCATTTCATATCACAATCACCCTACCATTACACATTAGCATTAAGTGCGTATAACCTGAACGGTTAGTAAGGCGTGGTGCTAATAATAATAATAATAATAATAATAATAATAATAATCCCATACTCTTGAACTGAGTGCTAAAGATTTCTTGTTACATATATTCTTGTGCATTTCCTCTCAATTCTACAATTCTTCTCACCTTATCTTTGTGAATATCCCAGATGAGTAGATAACAAGATGCCAAGATAAACAAACAAAACATTTGAAACATGCTTTATTAATCTTTACTTTCCCTCGACCCTTCGGAGAGAAAATATTGTCACAGTAAAAAAAGAATTGAACTCAAGATTTTGATAAATGCCGACGTTTTATGACCCCCTGAATCAGAAATAGTGGTTTTCACAATACCGTTTCTCTCTGAACATCAGACTAGAGCCATAATTATTTTAACGATTGGGCTAAAACTTGATATTTATGGTTTTAACAAGGTTATCCCCAAGGATTTTTTAAAATTAAATATCAAACTCTAAAATTACGGGTTCAAACAATATAGCAATTCTAATTTTCCTGTGAAAATGACTTTGAGGGTTCATTACTTAGGGGAAATTTTCCAATTTTCATTTATCCACAACTATTTGAGATATGAAATAACTCATCGTTTTAAAGTTGTAGTAATATTAGAGATAAAAATCTTTTATTTGAAATATATTTTCATAAAAACCAATAATTTCTTAGCTATAAGTGTATATACTTTTTTAATTCAGGTATTTAAAAATGAATATGATTATAATGCTCTTTGGTTGAGAAATATGTTTATAATTTCTCAATTTTTATGTAACAGTGTTGCTAGTTCTTAATATCATGGATTAAGTAACAGTGTGTATTATTTCATTTATTATCTTTGGTGGAGTGTTTTTTTGACACTGTTTAAAACTATTATTTTACTCCACAAATCTTACGAGTTTTTAGTGAATGTCCATATTAAGATGAGAGAGTCTGTGATGTGCACCTTACCATTTATTTGTCCTTAAAAATACTTGGGATGAACAATTATATTATTCTCCCATTTAAAATGTAGAGTCCAAATTAGTTAACACATTTAATTTTTATAAACACATTCAAATCATTTCTATAAAGTATTCCCCTCACACCCTTTAACTTAGGTTGATCCTACATAAAGTTGAAGAGGAATGGCATGCATTATTAAACGTTGTCATGGGCAACCACTCTGAAATACCTCCATGCACTCGAGCCTTGCCCTCTCTCGCCCCTTCACCCTTGCCCACTAATGGACGAGGTGAGGGGGTGATGACTGTGAGGGGGGAGAAATCGAGGTTTTCGCTGTGCTAACATTGGTTCAGTGGACGCTAGTACTTGATGTCAGAGTTAAATGGTGACCGTGTAACCACCACCCATACACTATATTGTTTTTTCTTTTATCTCCTTCACTTTTTTTTATCTCTGCCACTATTTGGACCTCTTTTTATTTTATTTTACAAAGAAATACCACAAAATCCCTTTCATTGGAGTTTCCAATCAGGAAACAGAGCTGATCAGGTTAGAAATTACTCTAGCAAACTGTGTAATCCGATGTAAGCCCACATAACAAAAGAAGAGGGAAATAGAACAAACAAGTTTTTTTACTTCATCTAATTTTGTTTTGTGTTCTTTACTGTGATTAAGGTGGGATTACCCGCTTTGATGGCCGCATAGTATAAGGCGCAATACACTGAACCACCAAAGACGGGGAGATCGGGGCTAAGTCGGGTGAACTGACTATTTGTCCACTCTTCTTCCGCGCAAATTTGGATGCATTTCTTCTAAATTAAAACTTCCTAATGCTTAAAACATTTTTTCAATTAGTGCTTATTTTTATGACAAAAACCATTTGTCCAAAATAAATAAAATTTGGCCTAAGTAGATACATTTAGTATAATTTTCTACATATTGTGTTCTAAAGAATTCTTGATTATATGCTACGGACATCACTGACTTTTATTAGGACCTTTTCTTTAAAATGTTTCTGTTCAAATGCTACTTAGTTAATAATAATTATTCAATAATTGTTGATATTAGTCGTAAGGACTGGGGGATCGAGGTTCGAATCTCGGTCGGGTGAACTGGGGGTGGTTTTTCCTAAATGGTTTTCCACTCTCCCTCCACGCAAATGTGGGTTCACTTCCTCTAATTCAACCTTCCCAAGTCCTAATACATTCGAGTAATTAGTACTGTACTTAAAGCGTATAACCCAAACGGTTAGTAAGACGCGGAGCTAAATATTATTATATTATTATTATTATTATTATTATTAGTCGTTCTATGTGTAGAAAATTGAACTAAATATATATACTGAAGAAATATTTTATTTATTTAGTTCAACATTTTTGTGTTATTATAAAATTGGCAGAAATAACTGATGGGCTAAAGCAATGCTATACATTTAAATATATATGAAAGGTATGGACAATTCCACTCACTCTTTACATGACCAAACACAAGCAGATTATGTTGAAAGGATTTATGATGATTAGCTTTAAAATTAACTCGGGGGTATTTGGCTATTGTGCTCACTTCAAGATCCAATGTTTGTGGGTTTAAACCCAGCTGAGGGTGAAATATTCTTTTTGAGAGATAGAAATCCATAGCACAACTTCCGTCGAGGGTAAGTAAAGCCGTCCGCCTCATGTCGATTGTGGCATGGAAAGGAACTCTAGAAGTTATGTGAATATACCTCTCCCGACCAAAATTGGTAGGTTCTTTCTTTATCGTTAATAAAAATTCTACTATACTGATATTATCAGTCGGTTCAGAAAGTGCACGTTAAATATTTCCCTTGATAAACGTTGAAGCCTCAGACTACATAGAATTGATTGAGTGGACAAAATGTAAAGTGTCTTCTCCACCAATGATGGAAAGTTTGCCAACAGAAAATATTTTGTTATTTCTAGGAATTAAAGTTTTACCTCAATTGTAATTTCTAAACTTTCCCTGACACACACAAGCAGTGGAAAGATGTGTGAAATTTGTAACAGAATCTGCGGCAAAAGTAAGTGTACAAGACACCATAGATAGGTATATAAGAACAACTTTGTTCTCAAGATCTGCAATGCTAAAATTCGGGCAAAAATCAGATTTCAAGGCCATGTCTAAGATTTATCAATGATGAGATCATGTACAGTCAATTATTAATAACCACGTTCTTAATGGTTTGATGGTTGGGGAGGGTGTGGGGGAGCTCGAAGTGCATCCATCTCCACGTGGTGAGTTCTAGGTCGTTACAGTAATTTATTTGCGAAATAAATAAAGAGCTGCACGTTCGAACCAACCATGTAAAGTATATTCCTTTTTTGTATTTGTCTCATTATTATGTAGCTAAAACTAAGCAATTCCACGCTATTCGATTTTTATAAAATTAATATTAATAAAATTGAAAATAATGGACAATTTGTTGTTTTTCAGTAGTGTTTTAAACTTTAATGATCTAAGAACAGCACCAATATTTTTTTAAATTATCATTCCTAGATTTAGGATACAAAATTGCAACTTTTCCTTGCTATTAGAATTTGAAAGTTGTAACTTGATTTTTTTCAGCCCACCTTAAAGTCTATCGATATGGGTCAATATCAATAAATATATTATTTAATTTATTTGTGCCAAAAGTCTCTCTTATTTATTTTTATATTAATTTGAAAATGTTACTGTCAAGATGTATGACACTTTTTGATATTATGTATATTTGTAATGTTTTTTTTTTCAGATTGCTGCGAATTGTTTACTGCTGTTGACAGCAAACTTGCTGGGCCTCACGTCTTACTATCTGGCTGATAAACAACAGAGGAGGGCCTTTTTGGAGACAAGGCAGTCTCTAGAGATGAAACTCGTCATAGAAGAACAATCAGCGGAACAGGTAATTAATTCGCTGATAGAGAAAATAACATTAAAAAAAACTAGACGTAAAATTTCTATATCGAAAAAATAATTACACATTAATGACATCAGTTTTAGAATGACAAACTTTCGTGATACCAACAAGCTCTAATGAACATGATATGGGGTCATTATTTACATTAAATAGTTTTTTACTACTATATATTTAATATTATCTATATAATTAAAATGAAGTTTGTACGTCTGTCATGAGCGTTGCGCAATATCTATCAAATGCAGAGGCCTAATATTTTAAAATTAGTAGCCCCTGTGCACGTACTGTACTTGTACACCGTTAAACAGGAATTTTAAAACTATAATTAATTTTTTTAACGTAATTAAAAACTGAAAAAAAGAATAAATATTAAAGGCGCGAGATAAACTAAGTACTAAATTTAATATAATCATAGTAGCCCCTGTGCGTGATTATGTGTCCCTGGAAACTAGAATTTTAAAATTTTGATTATATTTACTTTTTATCCTTTCCAGACCCTTTTAACCTTTATACATTTGTTTACAATTTTTTAACATTTTTGCACTATCTAACTGTTTTGACCTTTCTAGCCTTTTTCCTTTTTTGTCACTTTTTGCATCTACCTACTCTCTTTGCCCTTCATATCCCTTTTGCCCTTAGGCCAATTATAACCTTTTTACCCTTTTAATTCCTTCTACCCCATTTAGCCGTTTTCTCTTCATACCACTTTTATTTTTAAAAGATTTACTCTCAGCTCTTATTACTCTTTATGCGCTTTTACCATTCCCCTCCCCCCTTTACCTCCTTGTTTGTCCTCTTTGAAATATTTGCCCTTTTGCCCCTGTTACCCCTACTACCCTTTAGCCCTTTCTTATATTTTCAGTAGTTTTAATTCTGTTGAGCCTATTATCCTATTTACTTATCTCTTTAAAAAAAATTGATTGGATCTATTCTTTACTATTTTTGCACTTTTTACACCTTTTTATTTATTTTATCTTTTTTAAGCTAAAATATTTCTCCTAGACAAAACCAGGGACATCGTGCTAATTGAATATAAATATACAAAAACTGATATATTTGTCCTAACGAGGCGTGTGTGAGAGGTGCGCTTGTTTCCGATTTCTGTCGAAGGCGGCGTTGACGTCCACATCAATGCGAGTCAGGCGCAAGGAGATTGACAGTTACACTTTATTTCGAAATTCTGTTTCTATTCCTACCGTATATAATGAGCCTTTTCTACGACCACCTTTAATAAAATTATATTTTGGTTTTTTTTACACGTCCCAATATTTCAATTTTTTTTTTATCTTCAAATAATTAAGTAAGTTTTCACACTTCAAAAAACGTTTCGCAATATACAACTTTGGAACCACTGCCCTAAATTCACCGTGTACAGACCACTCCTTTCAACCCACTTTCAGAACCTCTGGGTGGACGGGTCAATACTTCACGGTCAGATTGAATTCTGGCTTCTGCCACTTTACCGCTAACCCCAGGGAGAAAGAACGGTAAATATTCTCTGTGACACCCAATCCTAAGAAAAGTAGACCCTATCACACAATAATCCCATCCCAATCGAACCTTACTCCACGCAATTTCCTACCCTTTTTAACCACATCCAAAAATTACCCCTCAAACCCGATAAAAAAACCTACCTGCCCTGAAGCCATATACACTCTCATTTAGTAATCATAAAAGTAACCTAATATAAAGTATAAATTATATTTTTAGCCGTGTAACGGAAAGTTTTGAATTGCGTGGCAAAAAAGCATGAAAGCTTCAAATTATGTTCATGTTTAATTTAATATTTAAATCTGTTGTATTATATTGACGTATTAAATATAGTATATTTAATTCGTAGAATTCGTTTGGATTGTAACTAAACATGTTTTAACTACCACTACTTACTTTATTCACAATTAATTACCCGTTTTCGTTTTTGCATAACTTTAAAAAAACTAGCTATCGTGGGTTGAGGATTCAATTATGGCCATCGAGAACTTAACATGTCACTGTCTTTCATTCCCATTTCTAGTTTTACATTTTATTGTAATTACCTTCATATCACGAGGATAGGGGCTTGTGATTACAACCTGTAAATTAAAAAAAAACTACACTCCCAGCTGGCAAGATACTTCTGTCAAGCAGATTCAAAATAAGGTAAGAGCCAAAATAAAATAGTAATTCATTGACAGCAGTAATGAACAAGGACATATTTTATTTTAATTTAGAACTAAACGCACAGTGTTAATGAACAATTAACGAAGAGTCCACCAAATGGATGTCGAAACATATAATAGAACTAAAATAATTTGATCAGCAATGAACCAAAATATGAAAAGCGTGTCTTAACTGACATTTATTTTTATTTGTTGAATTATCGATTCTCATAACGAGGGAAAAACGTAAATTTCCTTAAAAATGCACTACATATCTCTAGTTTATATATATATATATATATATATATATTATCAGCGTATCAGCGCGTCGTACTAACCGTTCGGGTTATACGCTTAATTACTAATTACGCTAATGGATTAGTAATTAGAAAGGTTGAATTTAGAAAAAGTGAAACCGCATTTGAGTGGAGGTAGAATGGAAAATCATTTGGGAAAAACCACCCCCAGTCCACCCGACCGAGATTCGAACCTCGATCTCCCCGTCCTCGGCAGTTGAGCTCAACACGACTAGTGCGTTAGCTAACTAAGCCACCGAGGCGGGTTAGTTTCTATCCAAACAAAGTGTTAATTTTTTTATTATTATAAAGCAATATATTGTGATATAGTTACTAATAAAAACAGGGTTTTCATTGAATTTTGTGACCAGAAAGTTGTCGCCTTATCTCACTCGCGTTGCCTAGGAATACGTATACGGAACGTTGTTATGATAAGAATTCACCTGATCGTTGATCTTCGGGTGCTGGCTATAAGTCTACTTTGCTCCCTTTCTTTTGATTAGATAAGAAATGAAAAACTACATCGAGTTAACTTCATAAAATTCGCCTCGGTGGCGTAGTTGGCTAACGCGCTTGTCGTGTTGAGCTCGACTGCTGAGTACGGGGAGATCGAGGTTCGAATCTCGGTCGGGTGAACTGGGGGTGGTTTTTCCTAAATGGTTTTCCACTCTCCCTCCACGCGAATGCGGGTTCACTTCCTCTAATTCAACCTTCCCAATTCCTAATCCATTAGAGTAATTAGTACTTAAAGCGTATAACCCGAACGGGTAGTAAGACGCGGTGCTAAAAATAACTTCTTAAATTTGGTTGGCTAGGAAGTTGAGTCAATGTTCGTGGTTTTATAGTCTTGATAGCAAAATATATTTTTATCCTAAATAAATTAAGCATTGTTTTAGTATATATATTTTATATAATTCCCTACATATAGTGATTATAACATTAATAATTGAGTAAGGCATTTTATATTATTTAAAAAAGTTTCAAATTAAATTGTGCTTATAACAAATATTCAAGAACTGTTTATATCAACATGTGAGTACAATTTAAATAAACATATCTAGTATTAAAGAAATCATATTATTATTATTATTTCACTGATAATTTTTTATATACTCTTTGCTTCAGCATTACGACTCAAATTAGGCTAATACTAAAATATATAGCACATCTAATAATCCCTAGGTTTAAATTTCAACAAGAAATAATTATACGTTTTAGGGAGAATCAAAGCTGAGACCCCTAAATAAGTAGACGTATGCCCTACCAATAGGACAAAGCGTCGTCAAAAGGAAGGCAGATCTACTTTCCACATAGATTTTTGACGTCAGCTGATGTTGATTGACTCAATATTCTATAACCCGTTGACGTCACACAGTGGGATTACAAAGCGAGATTACTTTTGATTGTGTATGATGTCCAATGCAGATATTGAATAGGATCTTATATTCGAAAAATGAATAGATGTTTTATACAATTATTCCTGGAGGTTTAACCAACTAATTTCAATCATTTTATCTTTACATGATAGATTCTGCATCGAGGATGTGCCGAAATTTTTCATATTCCAAAGGCTTATAACGAGGAAGCCGCAATTTTCGAAAAACAATAATATATTTTGAAGCAAATTTCTCTACTTCTTCCAAACTTATTTAAATTTTCTTCTTTTTGAAATGAAAAAGTTACGTCAAGTTTTATCATGTAAAAGTTAAAACATTTTCAATAGCGAAGCCCTATTTTAAGAAAATGTTTACCAACATTTTACACAAATGATTTTTTTAAATCATTTTTAATGAAAGCTTGTTTTTTAAAAATAATGTCGTGTTTAATCTACATTAATCTGTTGCTCAGTTTATGGAAAGATTAGCCAGTACTAATGTGTCGTTGCCCAGGGCACTCGAATATACAGTACAATATATCCTTTTATTGGAAGCTCTTTTCATTTCCCGATGAAATGAAGGGATGATGATAGTGAATATAATGGTGTGAAGCCAATGAAGATCTTAACCTAGCTTAAGCCTAATCAGCAAAACCCTGTTGACCATGCGAATTATTCCCCTTTCGAGAAAAATCCCCCTGTATCAGCCGGGAATAGAGCCCAGGAGCTATAAATAAGCAGCCAGGGCCCCTGATCTCTATACCACGAGACCAGTTATCTTGTTAATTGAAGATATTAAGAATGATGCATATAGATTTTCGGAATCCCAATCTGAAATTTATAAATTCTAAGGACTAAATCTGGAAGCTGTAGTTGAAAAATTAACGTATGATACGTCAACTGTAAGACTAACATATTATTAAGTATTAATTACTTGTTGGTGACGATTTAATCTTAGGAGAATGGCTTAGACCTTTAGAGAAAGTGCACCTGTATTAACGTGGAGAAAAGGTTGGGAAACCAGAGCTATAAATTACATGTACAAAACCACCCACAATGCACTTGTGCCAAGATTCGACCCTAAAGCCACCCGTTACTCGCAACAGTCCAAGGCTGACGCCTTAGACCATGTTACCACGGGTCTGGAATTCTCCTTGTATATTGAGAAACTGCAGAGAATCCATGGTTGGAAGGGTGGTATCTGACAACTGGGAAATAGTTATCATATCCATTTGCCAAACCAAATGATCAACAAGGTCATATCATAAGTAGATTTTTTTTAAATTATTAGCCGTTTTCACATTTTTTAAACATGAACTCATGATAATAACCGTTTGGGTGTTTCTTTTTTGTGGAAGAAGCGTCTGCTGAAAAAGTGCTTTTTAAACGAGAGATTCTAAAATTCGGAGTGCTCTTCTGAAATCAAGATGGTACATAAGCTTAAGCAACGGTCTTTGATGACGTCATACCAACAGTCTCGTGGTTCTGTTCTTGAAATGTTTACAAAATAAACACTTTTTATTTTGAAACAAATGTTTTTTTATTATATTCGCATTTATAAAAAAACATTTATTTATGTGTATAGTTATATCAAGATACCAATTTGAATATTATACTTTTTAATTTATTATATCATGTATTCAAATATTTCTTGTTACCACAAAAACATAATAGAGTCGCTGCCCACATCCCTCCCACACATTATTTATAGGCCAATTTGTCAAGATAGCCTAACAAATGGAAGAAGTTGTTGGGTTGAAGCATTTAAAATAGTAAATTTCGTTGTGTTCATGGATTGATTGTAGACTAAAGTTAACAATGTAATGTATATAAGTGGTTTTTAAACTTTTATTACACGTGGCCCCCTAAATATCCTATAACGTTTTCGCGGCCCCCTAATTTTTATTAACATATTAATCATTAATATTTATTCTAAAATGGTGGTTTTATTTACTGATTATATTAACAAAAAAAGAGAAAATAACTTACCTAAATGTATTTAATGGGACCTCTGCTGTCGAACCCTTTCCACTAATTTGTCTATTCTTGTTGCAAATTGTATTACTTAATGCTATTCGCATGCATAAGTCGATCCGGAGTCGATTTCGTTGTTTCGTTTTAATATTTGCCATTGTGGAAAACCCCTTTGCATATAAATGAGTAGAAACAAAGGGCAGCAAATTTTGAATGGTGGTGGTAATCAAATGAGTATTATTTGTACGTTCTGTGATTTCAATTATCCGTGCTTACCCTCCATTACCCCGGAAACTCGAGAGTCCACTATGCTTACATGATTACGATCATCGAATTATTTCTTCCAAAACATAAAACTTAATATAATTGATTTCAGTAATAAACAAATGACATTTTTAATTAAGCTTTCGAGGCCTCCCAAAAAACCTTTCTCGGCCCCCCTGTTAAGAATTTCTTTCTTAGAATAATGCGTTAAAACCTTGTTGCTAAATTTAACAACTAAAATTCTATAAGGACCATTAACCTTATTTAGAACAATTAAAAATAGTTATACATGATATATTTTCATAAACATGTAAGCATGCACTATTATGTACACATGTATAATGTATATATATGTATATGCTACGTATATATATATATATATATATATATATATATGCATATAGGTGCTTATATTTATTAAAAATAACTCATATTTTTACTAGCAATAACATAAACGTATGAATGAACATATTATAAGTATTAATCCTATGACATCAGCGAGCAGTAGAAATATACCGTCCGAGCGGCCGCCATGTGATGGACCAAGATAGTGCTAACATTGGTGGATAGAGGGTTTAATATGGTCAGAACAACAAACATTTCGGCTGCTAATTTCAGTTTTCGAGACTGGAGCCACTACTTATCTATTCAATTAATTCTTAATTTTATCCTCACGAGGTTGAGCTGAGCCCGTTTCAGACCCACTGATTTACAGAAAAAACTGAAAGCGCTGGGGATCGAACCTGGGACCTCTGTATCTATATCCAGGAACTCTGACCACTCATACCACAGAGGCTGAGGTTATAAGAATTATTTGTATTTACTTTACATAGGCATACATAAATTATAAGCATTATGTACCTATATTTAATTAGATGTTTTTAATAATATTCATTTAGTATACACATATACACATTTATTTGTATGTATATATTAATCCTACACCTTTAATAAAAAAATAAACAGGTGATCATTATTTGGGGGCTACGTCCCGAAATGCCGTCAACTAATATGGCGGCCAGGATACCCCGTGAAACATTCACGTATTGATCTTTCACGCCGAAACTATGTCCTTCTCGGGGCTCTTGGGATAAAGGGTGTCCTTAAAGTGGGAACAGAAAGACTACTTGAGACTCGTAACACAGGTGTTTTATGAGTGTATAAGGGGTTAATATAGGCTCTTAAGATATAATCATCATATTTATAGATAAAGGCTTGAGGTAAATATAGAAAGTGATGACCTTTTTCAATATTGTATATTAAAATAAATTTAGGATTTAAAAAAATAGTTTTCAAACAAAATATACAAATTTGACCCGGGAAATATATATATAATAATTTGATTCTGTAGCGTAATGCTGCTACGTTGTGACACTGGAAGTAATTAATAGAATTACTTCCCGGAGTGAGAATTAACACTATACATGAAACAGCTATGCTAGTTTTTTTCTTGAAATGTCTCCAGTAGTTACTGTTTTGGAAAATCTCGGCCAGCTACTGTCTTGAAGTATCTCCGGTAGTTACTATTTTGGAATATTGCGCAGTGTTATTGTTTTTGAATATCTCTACTAGATATTGTTTTGTAAAAGCTCTGCTAGTTAATGTATTGGAAAAGATCCACTAATAGTGTTTATAGTGGCTCCACTGGTAACTGTCTTGAAGTAGCTCCACTAATTACTGTTTTGAAATAGCTAAACTAGCTACTTTTTTTTAGCAGCGCGTTTGACTATATATTCAGTTTATATGCATACTCTCTTGAGTAGTTTCACGAGTTACTGTTTTGGAATAGCCTCGCTTGTTACTTTCTTTAGCACCACGTTTTACTACCGGCCTAAGTTATACGCATCAGCAGTTACTAGTTTGAAGTAGATTTATTTTTTGTAATAGAGTCATGAATTAGACCCTGACGCTTTAGAACACGTGACCACGGGCGCTTGCATGTTCAAGCTAGGGACGTTCGTTCTCACAGCGCCTCTACTATAAAACATACTGCACTCACGTTGTGTCCTTCGGAATCCCTCACGCCGAGAGTAGTATTCATCCCTGTCCAATATCAGAAACCAATTAGTTTGTAGCGAGGGCAACGGGTCAGGATCGATCTGGTCCCATTTGCCAGACAGCCTCTCCTTTCGTCCAGACCGCTCCTGCGAGTGTTGAATTATACAGTGCCGGCGTGCACAACCAACTTTCACCCACAGTTTGTTCGTGTAGCTTTTACACTCTCGACTTCCTTTTCTATAAAGGGGGTGCGGAGCTTCGAAAATTTCAATGTGGCTCTGAAGTTTATTAACTTCGATTTCATTTCAATAGAAAAAAATATCTGTACTTCAAGAGTTATGAAGCTTCATCAATGAAAATATTGGAGTCTAAAATATACACTCGGCTGGGATATGAAGCCCAACCTGTCAACAGCAAACTTAAATTTAGTGAGCTTAGTTTTCAAAGTAACATGTACATTCTATATTTTTGTTTTGTTTTTGTGTACCGCATCTTACTACTTGAGTGGGCAATCCAAATAATTGAACTGAAGGTATAGGAAAGAATAAGGAAGGTTTAATTTAGAGAACATGTACAAAAGAGAGAAAGATATTGAAAGAGAAGAAATGATAAATAGAGATAAAACAAAGATAGTGTTAATAAGAGATAATTAAAACGAGAAAGAGAACTTGATAAAGATAGAGATTATAAAATAGAGAAATATAAAGAGAGCTGGGGAGAGAAAGAGAGATAGGAATAGAGAGAAAGTATACGATAAAAAGAGCGCAAAGCAAATAGAAAACTATAAAGAGAATTGGAGAGAGAAAGAAAGAGATAAACATATAAAACATATAAAGGGAAGGAAAGGTAAATAGAGATATAAATAGAAAGAAACAAATATATAGACAAAAAGCGAGACAGAGAGAGAAATATAAAGAGAATTGGAGAGATAAATATAAATAAAGAGAAAGAAAAGAAATATATAAAGAAAAGATTCACTCTTATATCACTTAGATATAACTAGATACACGACCTCCCCACAGCTGACACTTTAGACAATGTGACCTGATATGATGGTGAATTTGATTAAGAAAAAAAATATCATATAATATTTAATTTAATTTTTTTACTTTAGGCATAAAGAGTATCCGTGAAATAAAACAAAACCACTTTAAAAACTCTTTTTGATATTTGATTACATTTAAAACAAATATATCTATTTCCTAAAAATCTATCACCTTGTACATTTTGTCCTAAAATTATTGTCATTTGATCCCATTTTGTTGTTAAATTCAATATAGGAATGTCCTGTAGATGTCTAGACTCGTGATTAATCCCATTTCATCGCCATACGAGAATAACTCCAGTTCGAAGGCGGACTGAATGTGTTTCCCATTTTAAAGAAGAACAATTAAAAGCAAACTGATGACAAAACACAATTAGTGTGAACACAACCACACACCATGTACTTCTCCTTCTCTCTCACTCTATCTTCCCCTTCTTCTCTTTATATCTTTCCATTGTTGTTTATTTCTATTTCTCTTTCACTTGTACAGTACATCCACGCACGCGCGCACATACACCGAAACACACTTTACACCTCTTGAATATAGATCGATGGAAATAGTTCCCCAGGAAAAGCTGAGAGAGCAGCTGCTGTATGTATTTTAAATACGTCATACAAGAGCATTATATTTAAATGTCTCCTTCCCTGATTATTGAATAGTTGATAAAGCACTGTAACCTTGAAAACTATTCATTGTCATACTAAAATAAATAAATAAAAGCTTCTGAGGCCTAATAACTAATATTTTGATCAAGAGATTCATTTTGGTGACCTGGCGGTCTAGGGGTAAGGTTTCAGACTTCTGTGCTTGGGGCCCGGGGTTCACTCCTCAGTCCCGGCAATGATTTATCGGATTGCCAAACAATTCACTCACTTATAAAAATAAGTGTATTAATCATAACTTGTGAATGTATGGAATGCCAGGCATCTACCATGGTTCGGATCTCACGTTAAACTGTAGGTCCTCCCATTTCATCTCACAATAACCCTACTATTACACATTAGCGTAAGTGTGTACAACCTGAATGGGTAGTAAGACGCAGTTATAATAATAATAATTTCAATTTTCTTTATTATAGTGCTGGCCAACAGTCGTAGGACTTATAACAGGCCAGCACTGAAAAGTACACAAGTACCTTACAAATACATATATTTACGCGAGAAAATAAGATGAACAAAAAATGGATAAATAATGTTATATAATGATATATAGTTACAGAAAAAAATAATAGTAATTAAAAATGAAAATAATAAAAAATAGCAATATAACGAATAACTAAAGAGTGGTTAAAAGCAGTAACAATATGCAAAAAATAAATCAAAATTTTGTAAATTTAAATATTATAGGCAAAAACTCTAAATGATAAATGATTGATATTGAATTTCCTTAAATAACTCTCTGAGTTTAGTTTTTATTTTATGATAGAAGTTGAATTCGACAAATGTAGGATTGATGCTATGGACACAACGACCTATAGGACTTACATTATGAGAGCTATTGAGAATATATAATTTTATAATACGAGAAGCCCGAAAAGGGATATTAACACCTACATTATCAAGGACAAATTTGCAATAAATTTTGCTATTGAAAATATTAACAACAAAAAGGGTATCACAATAAAATCTATGCGAGAAGAAATTTTTGAGCCCAAAGAGGTTTCGGACTTCATCATAATCATAATAGATCCATTTAGTAAAGAATTTATCATATCACACAGAGACAAATTTTCTTTGAACGTTTTCCAACCTAAGAGAGTCAGTTAAGGTAATGGAATTCCAAACAACAGTAGCATATTCTAAATTAGATCTAACCAGGGCGTAGTACAGACATAAAAAACAGTCAACTTTCTTAAATGATGAAGAAATAAATTTAATAAGTACAAGTAATTTCAATTACTGGGAAATTACATGGTCAACATGATAGTGGAAAAAAAGTTTTATATCCAGGAGAACAATAAGATCATTAATATAAAGGGTGCGAACTAAGTTTTTATGGCCCAATTTATAAGTAAAAAAGAAAAAATAGTTTTCCTAGTAAAAGATATAGATTTGGTCTTAGATTTATTAATAGATTTTCCATTTTCAAAAGACCATTGTAGAATACCATTTACATCATTTTGTAACTCTATACAATCTGCAATATATTTGATAATTTTAAATAATCTTACATAATCAGCAAAGAGTAAATAACTAGATGATTTCAAATATTTACCAATTTCATCAATAATCACATTAAAGAGAAGAAGACCTAAATTAGAACCCTGTGGTATGCCACAGGGGACTAAAAACTTATTTTAGGTGTGTGAATCAATTTTAATAATGAATGATCTTTCATGCAAATATCCGCTGAACCAATTTACATAAGAGTGAGAAAGGTCGAAATTAACAAGATTAGAGAAAATAATACTATGCTGACATAAGTCAAATGACTTACTTTGGTCAAAATAAATCGCATCAACCTGACCTTGGGCAGAGACTTGAGGGGCAACATGCCCAAGACATTTAGTCAATTAGTTTAGACAATTAGTTGCAGTAGATTTATTTTTTATAAAGCCATGTTGATTATCTGAAAGTGTATTTCTAAGGTGGTGGAAAGTATGCTCATGTATGATTCTCTCAAATACTTTGGACAAGGTGTTTAAGAGGGAAATTGGTCTATAGTTTACAAGTATTTGTTTTTGTCTCTTTTTTATAAATAGGTATGACAACAGATTGTTTCCATGTAAGAGGAAAAGTTTCATTTGACAGGCTAATGTTAAAGATATAGGCTAACAAAGGGCTAAAAATGCTGGCCAAACTTTAACAATAAAACTTGGAATTCTATTTGTCCTTGCACATAACAGAAGAATTCAATTTTTGTTATAGCACTAGCAACATCCAAGGGTGTAATGTGGCATGGATACAAGGGAGCACTAGTTTCAATAACGGGGCAGGGTAAGATAGGAAGGGCTGAATTATAAACGTAATGAAAGTAGTTCCCAAACTCATTAGCAATTAATACAGGATCCGCTATAAATCTTGCCATTAATTTCTAGGTTAGACGGAGAAACTTTATTCACACGATTGTTTTAACAAATTTCCAAAATTTCTTGGGCTTGCATTTAATACTATTCTCTATTGAGTTCATCCAATTGACTCTGTCTAAAATCAAAGTAGTTTTAACTAATCTACGAAAGTGAGAAAAATGTAAATATAATTCACTGTAATTTCTTATTTTAAACTTTTTGAATAATTGTTCTTTTTCCTAATATAGTATTTAAGAGTAGAAGAAAACCAATTCGGATATTTTGATGAATTAAGAATGTTAATTTGAGGAATATGCGCTTTGATTTTCCTTTGGACTAAATTGGTAAAATTATTTACAGCCAAATTAACATCCGTATTAGAATAAACAAAAGACCAATCAGCAGTGGACAGGTCATCGTAAAGATTAAGGTAATCACCATGTTAATAGTCAATATATGTGGTAGGGCTGTCTTTAACTTTAGTATCAATAGGTACATCAAGCGAAATCAATTAGGGCGAATGAGCTAAATCAATATTCACTAGTGATTGAAAGCTATTAGCTACAAAGGGGTGGTGAAAACTAGCAAAAACAAGGTAAAGGAGGTTAGTGTCATTATCAGCCTCATTATGTTGTTCTAATCCTAATATGTTGGTCGAAGCAAGAAGTTGAGTAACTTTTAATTTAATTTAGAAAAGTGAAATGTTTTGAGCATGATGATATTTCCAATCGATTTTGGGGCAGTTAAAATCCCCAAATAGTATTATTCGATAGGGATAGTTAGCCAAAGCACTTTGAAGAAATGTAAAGTAATTCTTAAATGCTTCTACTGTTATTTGGGGAGCAAGATATATGTTCCCAACTAACAGTTTTTGGTGACCAAATGTTGGGATTTCAATCCAGACACATTCCATATTATTATCTAGGTCAGTTCTCCTGACTACACCAAAAATAGAATTAATTATAGAAATGAGAACACCACTACCCCTTGAGATAGTAGTTTCATCATATAAACTATCGGCTCTATAAACATTATAGTTAGGGGATAGTAGATCCCATGAACAAACTCAATAGAGCCAAGTTTCAACCAAACAAATAATAGAGTTTTAATTCAAACAAAAATGTGTAAATAATTCCCTTGCTTTGGTTCGTAGACCACGAACATTTTATTATTATTATTATTATTATTATTATAATCATCATCACCGCGTCTTACTACCCGTTCGGGTTGTACGCACTTACGCTAATGTGTAATGGTAGGGTGATTGTGAGATGAAATGGAGGACCTACAGTTTAACGTGAAATCCGAACCACGGTGGAGGTCTGGCATTCCCCACATTCACAAGATGTCTTGTCAGAGGTGAAGGAAGGGTTTGGTAATCAGATAAATCTGTGCCGGGAACGAGGATTGATCCCCGGCTGCCAGCACAGAAGTCTGACACCTTACCCCTAGACCGCCAGGTCACCATCACGAACATTTTGATAGTATAATATAATATCACTATTATCCACTGGCAGATGGTTTGAAGGTAGCCTCCACACTTCCATCGATGGTAACGAGTGGGGTTCGAGTTGAATCCTCTTGAGATCCAAGGTCAGATGCAATAGCAGCCTTTACAGGGGCAGACACACAGGGGTACTCCTCACAGATTATCTGCTCTGGCATCAACTTCCCATAGTAAGGTGCAATGAGACAGTCAGATGGCCAAATGTCACCATTGTTTATCATGGGAAAATCATTTTCTTTGACAGAAATATGTAATGAGGAATATGAGTTAAATTTAGTTTCCAATTTTTAACAGACAAGGTGTTCAAGATTGAGTTCTTTATTCAAATTAGATTGAATGACCAGGGAAGATATTTCAGGAGAAAAACGAGTAACAAATATAGTTTTTTTTTAACTTTGTTCACTGTTTGTAGGTCGGTGGCTGTATTATTACCAGTCAGAAACTTTCTGCCACCCGAGTGCTGAACCGGCTATAATAATAATAATAATAATAATAATAATATATTTATTTTAATTTGGTCTTAAGTTTTTTTAGTTCATGTTATTACCCGTTTGAGATCTCCAAATATGTTTTAATTATGCTAATGTGTTAATGACAAGGAAGGTCAAATTTAGAGTAGGTGAATCAGCATTTGCGTGGAGGGTGAGTATAAAATAATTTAAGTAAAAACCCCCTCAGTACATTTGACTTGGATTCGAACCCCGATATTCCTGTCATCGGTAGTACAGTCTATTGCGATATTGACGCTATATAACATCCAACAACCGACGTTGGCAGTTCTGGAGTAAGCAATTAATTAATTACTTAATGAATTCTTGTTGACTATTATTTTAATTTTCTTAGTACCTCCTCTTACTGATGTTCAGGCTATACGCCTATGTACTGATTATACGAAAGGGCTAGGGATTAGGAAGGCTGAATATAAAGAAAATGTGCCCACATTTTTGTGGGGAGAGTGGGAAAAAATTTAAGGAAAAACATCATTACACTTGACCGGGATTAAACCACAATCTCCCAGTCATAACAATTTGTTAGCTGTTGAATTTAAATGTTACTAACAAATTTATAAATTATTGAGCTTATAATTTTTTTCAAACGCTTTTAATTTTATACTTTCAACAATGGGATATACACATCTACATACTGTATAATTAATATTAATAGATATATTCATGGACATGTTTCCTAATCTAATAAAATAGGAGTTGATGGATCTAATAAAAGTATTAAGCCTTAAGCTTAGTATGAACATGGAAACATTTTATGAAAACATTGTTTTTAGATATACACAATTAATTTTGCTCCTGTTTCTGAAATATGTGTTAGTTTTTTTTTTTTTTTGTAAATAGTTTGGTTTATGTTTTCAAACTGTTTGAAACGTATTTGCGTTTCCCAAAAAGAAAACCAAATATATCGTCATCTATTTTAAATGGGTTACAAGAAACAAAGTTGACGTGTTTGGAGGTGTTTGAAGACATATCGACAACAAATAACGTGGGTTAGCCTGATTCTTCTGCCCGCACAAAGCACACCAATTCCTTATGTTCCTGTTTTGTTCTAGTTTTCCATGTCTTGGACAGCTGAACAAACTGTTAATCTGATATTATTATACTAATACAAAACCACATGGCTGACTCACTCACTGACATTAACGTTTATCCACTTCCAGATGAGCTAGAAAATTTAAATTTGGCAGACTTATAGCTTTTAGCCTGTAAACGATGAGAAAGTTCCAAAAAGTTAAGAAAATGAATTCTTAACCCCTCCAAAAAATTCAAAATGGTGGAGCAACTTTAAAATCGATGCGGATATTTCTTTAGAGGTCTCTTGAGGTTAAACGGGAAGACCTATAAATAACTGTTCTGGAATTACACTAGTTTACATCCACTTGCAAAGAAAACTCACAGAGGATTTGGTGGCGTAGCCCTTCAACAAGCAAAGCAAGTACTCTATAACCATACAATGTTTTGGTATGTGACTTACAATGACTTAAAAAATTGCTTCCAAATACGAAATGTTTTAAAGGAAAAAGATGAAAAGTTTTCAGTTGGTGCTAATTAAATTGAAAAAATTTAAAGGTCCTTAGTATGAACCAATATGACTAACAAACCAGCTTAATTCTAGAAAAGAGAAAACTCCCGGCCAATGAGCTGTATATTTGCCATGTTTAAAGAGGTAAGTCCCCTATTTCACCAATGACAAGTTTTTTAGACTTGTAGTTAATAGAACCCGCTACCGAAAATTCATTGGTAAGACTAAGCTAAGCTGAGGGATACCTATTTACATACTCCCAAGATGACATGTTTAGTAGTATGTTTGCAATGAAATATATTTCTTAGAAATCCATGGGGTTATACGAGATTCCTAGGGACAAAAATGTAGGAAAGTTAATAAAAAAGATTTGCATTTTACTAACACAAATACCAAAGTTTTTCTTCATCTTTTTTAAAACCTTATATGAACTAATTATTTTATGAAAGTAAATTTAATAGAATTAATACATATTAATAGTTATTACGATGATGATGATAATAATAATATTAATTTCATTAGTGGCTGAGTTGTCTGGGGTGTTAGACTCTAATTAAACTCGTTTGCTCTCCACGGGAGGATTGCAGTTCAAATACAAGACACGTTCACTGTAGAGTGGGGTGATTTAAGTGGAATTTTCCCTATAGTTTTTCTGATATAACTCAACACTAATATAGGTGCATTACTTATAATATATTGTCCTCATCCAAACCAATTAGTAACCATTGTATTAAACGTACAGTAAACAAATAATGATGTGATCACATCTAGCTTCTATAGTTTTAACTATCATTAGAACCCGCGTCAGTGGCTGATTGCCTAGAGCGTAACTCTGGTGTTAGACTGATCTGTTGCTGATAACGGGGTAGATTGGGGCTCAAATCCCGGTATGGTCTATTGAGGGGGGTTTTCTAAATGGTTTCCTACTATCTTTCCTCTTAAAAGGGGATGGATTACCCCTAAAATGCTTCCTTCCTCATCCTTACCCCGTTATAATAATTATCATATATGAACAAGTGATTAAAAAAACAACAGAAATATGATTAATTACTAACTCCTTGGCCTCACGACTATTTATATTTGTGCAGAGCGTCCTAACTACCCTTACAGACTGCCTTAATATCTAAACACTTGAATAGGAATAATGAAAGTAGAATCTAGAAGAAATGTACCAACACTCGCGTGAAGTAAACGTGAGGCACCATTCAGGAAAAGCCACCCTCAATATGCTCGACAAGTCCTAGACCCCAAAATCCCCGTAATATGAAGTTAAGCCTATTGAGATAGTAACGGCTTGAGCCGTGTGACCACCAGTACGCCACTCCCATACCATTACTTGGTATCAAAAAATTATCAATGCATTGGTAAAGAAATCACAATAAAAATGCACTAATAACCAAAGAACTCACCAAATTAAATAAAATTCATTCACAATATTAGTGGTAATAACTGAGAGAAGAAGTAAAAAAACGCTTAAAAAATGTATTAAAGACAAATAGTTTATTGTGAAAGGTTTGGCTGTAAATAGTGACTACAACTCAACATGGTCTTGTAGATCTATGACTCGCATTGCTCGTTGGGGGCTTCGCCCCCAAACACCCGATGAGTCTTCTTTGCAAGTGGATGTAAAATAATGTAATTCCAGAGCCGGTTTTTGATAGGTATTACCGTTTAGCCACAAGAGCATTTCAAAGAAAGGTCCAAATCGACTATAAAGTTTCTCCACCATTTTGAAGTTTTTTTTATTAAAAATTAAAATGTTTAACTTTTTAGAATTTTCCCGTAGGTTACAGGCTATAAACTATAATTTTGCCAAATTTCAAGTTTCTAGCTCATCTGAAAGTGGGTAAACATTAATGTCAGTGAATGAGTCAGCCATATGGCTTTATAGTAGTATAATAATAAAATTTGGCAACTGGACACACAAGAGTATATCTGGTAACTTTTACTAGCTGTCACTTAGCTACACTCTTACTGTAGAATGAGTAAGAAGGGGGAGGGGGGATTTCCATAAACCTTAAACGTTTGCTTTAACCTCTACTGAGCACGCTAATTCCTTGGGCGTTGGCCTTTAACAATCGTCAACACGCGAATGAAATTTACAAATCAATGCACTAGATGGTCTTTTAAAATACATTAAAAATATTTTGTATACTGGTATATAATTTCCTCCACTCCCCATAATGATGAGTTACGTACCCTATATTCATCTCATTACATTTTTAGGATGATCAAATATCACAGGTTATGGTGGGCAGGACATACAGCGCGACTGGGAGAATCTAGAACCGTGCTCAGGGTATTGACTGGTAAATCCAATAAAAAGAGACCATTGGGAATATCTAGACCAGATGGGAGGATAACATTAGAATGGACCTGAAAAGAAAAAGGCATTAATGAGGTGGATTGGATATAACTATCTCAAGATAGGGATAGGTGTCATACTTTTGCAAGTATAGCAATGGACTTTTGAGTACCTAACACCTTAGAGTAAGTAATTGTCTAGTCTAGCAATGAATGTGTTATAAATTATTTTACTTAAAAAAAAATCGGAATAAGCAACAATACACATAAGATCTTAAAATTAATAAAATAATACACAAAAATCCAGAAATTCTAAGACCCTTGAAGGGACGGGAAGCAGGGGGTCATTTGAACGGTGTCGACTCAGCCTCATGAGGGCAAATAAGGAGCGACTTGAAATAAATGTAGCGGCTCTGATCTAGAAAACGGAGATTGTAGGTGGCCGCCTCGGCCAGGGGGAAATTGCCAATCTCTGTTGGGTCACACGGCTTAAAATACAATTGTCTGTGTTGTTTTCTGGAACAACTTCCTTATTCTGTTCAAGCGTATACTCCCTCTCGTCCATCACCAACAACCAGCATTTGTCTTGTTATTAAAGAAGAGGGGAGTGATAGCAACGAAATATCTTATCTTAAGTTAAAGAAGAAATATCGCTGTTAATTCTTCAATAACTTAAAATATTCTAATATGCGCTTATCAAATTATTACTATATTTGTTAGAAGAAGGCTAAATCTAGAGCTCCTTTTCATCCAGCTTGGTCTTAAGCTCCAACAATATATTAGCTTGGTCTTAAGCTCCAGCAATATACTTTAAACGAATTTTATAAAGATTTTATTATATTTAGCACAGCATCTTACTACCCGTTTGGGTTATACGCTTAAAGTACTAATTACTCTAAGGGATTAGGAACTGGGAAGGTTTAATTAGAGGAAGTAAACCCACATTTGCATGGAGGGAGAGTGGAAAACCATTTAGGAAAAACCACCCCTAGTTCACCCGACCTAGATTCGAACCTCGATCTCCCCATCCTCAGCAGTCGAGCTCAACACGACAAGCGCGTTAGTCAACTACGCCACCGAGGCGGGTTTTAAAAAGAGCTAATATCATATTTTCAAACATCTGGCTTATAAAACTCAAATTGTAGGGCTGTTAAGGAAAAAGATCCCTGTTTGAATCCTTCGACTTTATTTTGGATTGAGCCGTATTTTGAAATAACGAGTCGTAAAATTAAACATAGCTTTAGAGTAGAACGTATGCGTGGCAATTTATCGCTTACTGATATGGACCTCTTAACTGCTGGAGGGCTCGCTGTGCTGACCACATAACACCCTATATCCTCGGAAGTTGACACTATCTTCTCCAAATTATAACGTCCACAGGCAGACGGCGTAGAGTTTTTTTGGGAGATAAGTTATTAAAGTCTTATTTTGTGTGTATTACTGTATATTTATTCCCGCTACACTAGTGGATTAAGGAACAGGAAGGTAGAATTTAAGTATAATGTATCCACATTTGCAAGGATTTAGAGGCAAAAACCCTTTAGGAAAAAAAATCACAAATCATACATCTAAACGATATTTGAAGCTTAATCTTCTCGACCACGTCAAACCAGACCAGGAAATATTGACGCCTTAGTCCACGTGCCCACCTATGCAGGCTAGTTGATTATTTAATCTCCAGTGATACTATAGTCAAAAGTAACAGTTTGTTTTTGCCATATCTCAGTAGCCGTCCTGGTTTCACGCATGCATTAATTACACTAATGGAATAGGAACGAGGAAGGTATAGTTTGAGATTAAAAAATTTCCACATTTGCGTGGCTGGAGATTTCGACACTATTTAGGGGATACAAAACCAGTACACCTAGCTGATATTTGAATCCTGTTCTCCCCATTTCTATCAATATAATCAAACATGAGGGTGGGCGGTTAGATCATGTGACCATCGATGATATCTGGACGTGATTACTGCTAAATATAGTTATAGTAACCTTGTAATCTTTCAGGTCTTTCAGAATCTTTCAGATTGTTCGTCAAGACTAAGATATTTATCCAAAATATATTCTAATACTGAGCCACCTCGGTAGTCAAATTGTCTAAGACATCATTATTAAAATAATCTCGACTTCCGGTGATGGGGTTTTGAAGTTTTAATTACACTCGGGTGCACGAGGGATGTTTTTCCCTAAAAAGTTTCTCACCCTCCCTAGACGTAAATTTAGGTACACTTCATATACATTAAGCCTTCCTCATCCCCTACACATCAAAATAATTATTGATTTGTTCATTTGCGTCTTGCCAAAATGGGTAGTATGATGCGATGACAAAAATATATTGTTAAATTTCGCGCACGCCTGAAATTCTGTTTGTAAACTCATACCATCGTATTGACTTAAATTCAAGAAAGACAACGCTTAGCTCTAGTTCGGGCAGCTTCGGGGGCCACATAGTCTAAGGCATCACACTCACAATAAAATATACTGCCGATGACGGGGGTATTGGTTTTAGATCCCGGTCGGGGGTTCTAAGAGGTATTCTTCCCTAAATGGTTTTTCATTTCTTTCCACGCAAATGGGGGTAAACTTTATCAAAATTTAATTTCCTAATTCCTATTGCATTAGAGTAGTTCGTACATATGCGCATAGTCCAAACGGTCAGTAAGACTTTGTGCTAAAAAATAAAAACTCTACTACACAGTATTATACTGTAATGTAAATTTAAAGAAGGTTTTCTGTTTAAAATAGTAACGCAAGCTTTTTTAGCAAGAAATACAGACTAAGAATTGTCAATGTCTTATAATTTAGTTTTTATTTAAGATAATTAAATTGGTTTGGCTTGCCTCTCTATCAATTATTTCATTTAATCTAACTTAGTAACGTTCACGCAAACGCTATTAACTTTTCACTTTAGTGGAGTTTCCTCTGATTTTTTTGTTTGTTATAAAGTTCACGTCTTGAACATTAGTTACCTAACAAAAATATACTTTCCAGTGAAAGTTTGGTTACGTTTTAGTTAATTAGCTTTGTCTGCAAGGCCATGAGGATAGTTAAAATTTTCCCCTTAAGTTTAAAAATCTAATAACTTTTCTTTTCTCTTTTTACTATCGTGTTTGAACTATATATATATATATATATAACTCTAATAATATCCAGTCTCAAATTTCTTTATGAATATCTATTTAATGAGATTAATTATAATTAGTGAATCATTTTAAAACAATATGAGCAAATTAATCCAATTTTCTTTCTATTTTTTATTCAAGACATTTTTATAAATTTTCAAAACTCAACTCTCAAATGAAATTGGACAACAAACCACTAATATCTTAAATTAAAACTAACCAATTAATCCCGGGCCTGAGTTCGTACTCATTAACAAAACATCAACTCCTTCGGTGGTCAAACGGTTAAGGCGTCACTCTCACAATAAACTGAACAGAAGGTGAGAGGGAAATCGTGGCTTGAATCACGATCTAGCGTCATGAGGGTATTTAAAATAAATTCTTCCCAATGTCTTTCCACGTAAATACAAATACATTCCTTCTAAATTATACCTTCCTCAATCCTCACCATTAATTTATCCATGTGGATAGATCAAATTGGTATTAAAATTTGGTCCACAAAAAAAAACTACTTGCAGAAGTGTCCAAAAGGTTTTATTTTAGTCAATGCACTTTGCCGTACTTGATGAGATGGTCCGGGTTTGAATCCTCACCTAATGCACTTAAGTGATTTTACCCAAGTGATTTTATCTGTGGTTATCCCTTCCTAGCTTCAAGGAAATTGTAGGTGGAACTTATTTAGGAATTAACACTCATCATAACCTATTTTTATAAGTTACCAGCCATCCTCAGTTAAATAAATATAAATCATACTTCAAAATATTAAATAGTTTCTCATGAGTATATTTTAAAAATAAGTAGTTAGTAGACTACCTTCAAATGGGTTTTTACCTTTAATATAAATATAAGATATTATTTACAATTTAAAATAATTCCAATAAAACAGTTGAAGAAAAGGTTTAAGAGACATTTTCTAAAAACTAGAATATTAGCAAAAAAATCAGTCAACAGTAAATCAGTTTTAATCCAAAAAATCAATATACAGTGTTTTTTTTTCTTTTTAAAACTCTCCAGAAATCCAATTTGAACAATGTAACTAAAGCTATTTTTCCGAAATTGTAAAATATTCAAATATTAATCATCAGTAAGGTATCCTTAGTTTTAGAACTTGAATCAAAATTATGTTTTTGTTCTGAGGTATGATTATATAACATTTAAATATAAAATTTGAACGAAATCCATCAAACCCGGGTAGAGACAGATATACAGTTTGGAGGTACAACAAGTTAAGATCCAACATAATCTCAAAGACCAAAAAATTCCCAAATATATTGCTTTTATTCTATGATAAAATAAATTGGTGAGTTCTACTTGCATAAACTCCTATAGTGAATAATGTGTGATTTAATTTTGAATTAATTTACTAAGTGAAGTGAGGTTCTGTTTTGACTTAAGCATTTGGCATGCTGTCTGCATCTATATATTTTCTCATATTTGTTAATGCAATGACAGATTTTAACGAGATTTTGCAAGGATATTATTTTTATTTTTGGCCAAAATCATGTGCATATAGTTTTTAAACCTGGATATTCGTTTTAATACAACTGCTAAGCATATAACCAGAATAGGTAATAAGATGCGGAACTAATATATATATATATATATTTATTTATATATATACACATATATATATATATATATATATGGCTGCTGCTTAGAAGGTTTCTCATTTAATACCTCATATCAAGGAATTTGAATTTAACATTTTAATCAATCGATCTAGTACCAAGGACGTACATTTTTTAAATGTTGGTTTATATTGCGATAATAACGTCTTGAACCACGTGAGCTGCAATTATTATTTATAAATATATGGTGGGGTGGAAATGATTAGACGATCTAATCTGAGGACAGTGATGGACAACGTGCTGAGCTTGGTCTGACGTTCGGTGGAGCTCACCTGAGTGATATTATCTTCAAAAAGTGAAAAAGTGTAGAATGATTTTTTTTATTTACCCAGTTAATATTTACTTTTTAATTAAATTGTTAATTTTTAAGTTACTCTTCGTCTAATTTTTTTGGTCCCACCCTGTATAATGTGCTATTGAATATAGTATTATTGTTTTTTTCTGTACAACCCGATCACCAAGAAAAACTTTTACAGTTTTACATCCATTACTGTATCCAGCCTATGGCCTGGGTCAATTTTTTTATTCAAGCCATATATTTCACACTACCTGCTAGGCCTGCCATAGCTTCTTATACCTTATAATCTAACTTGAGACTAGGACAGACTAAGCATCCAGTCCCAAGACATTATTCATCACTGTGAAAGGATAAAACCACATTTCACCAATGATACATCCTTCGGCTATGGCGGGGATTGAACCTTGACCCTTTAGCTTAGTAGACAAACACGTTACTGATTTGAGCTAAGGTATCGGATACCATGTAAAACTATCAACTTCAAATCAAAGGATAATTCATAGGATGTCATTTCAACTTGAAATCCTAAGATAAATCTTACGACTGTAGTAATGATAAGAATATACAACGTGTATCTAAAACATTGCTTCAAACTTTGGCAGGCTATTCCTTGGGTGAAAATAGAATAATTCACATCAGCAACCTAGGGTTCATCTTAAATATTAAGGGTGGTATTCACCCCTAAAGATAGAGCTAAAAACGACTATTGTGTGAAATAGTATGAAAACTTAATAAGATATTACAACGAATCTTTTATACTACTTATTGAAACCTTGATAATTAATAAACTAAATGTGCTGTTACCGTTACCCGCCTCCATCATGTAAAAAAAAGAAGGGGGGGGGGTTGTAACACTTTTTTCTGCAATAAAATATGAAAGAGTAGGTATTACTAATTTTGACTTAAGATTTCAAAACAAGGATTAGAAATTTTTAAAAAAAAGGTGTTTTGGAGAAATTGTGTAGCTTTCTCCGTTTTATAGATAATCACACAAGTTTGAGCTCAGAGACAAGTGTAAATGCCTGCCAGCTAGGCAACCAGAATCACCGTGTTACTTTGCACTGCAGTTGTTTAACCATTTTTACCGGCATGTGTGACTATGTATCACGTACATTTGGTAAACAAGACTGGTTTGTGTGTAATGATGGATAAACTAAGATACTTTTCCTTCTTCATAAGCTCCGATGTGGTTCTATTTATCACATTAGTAAGTTATGCTTACACAGTTCACACTTGGGTGGGATTTTAATCATTACACTCACTGGATATTTAAAGCTAAATTAAGAAATATTAATTGTAGTTCTTGTAGGTTTTAGTTCCTAGCTTCAAAAGCAGATTCATAGCAAGGGTTCAAAATGGCGGCCCCTAACGTCATTGCAATAATTGAGGTGGCGTATCAATGACTTGCGTAATCTTTCGAAAACACGTGTTGTTTCTAGAACCTTATCACATGCAGCACCTATCCTGGCTAACAGGTCTTCCTCGGACTCAGTCTGTTTCGTACACCAAAGCTTTGAAAAAACCCCACAGAAAATGTCTAACGTATTAAGGTAAGGAGAGCGTAATGGCCACGCAACAGCCATACAGGCTCTCTACCTGGCAAGAATTAGCACTTGTCTTTGAAATCAAACATGCATGATTATCTCGGAAACGGGGTAAGCTAGACAGTTTCTCCAAGACACCTTATTTGTTAGTTTTTACTCCAAGTTTTTTAATCTTAAGTCAAAATTAGTAATACCTACTCTGACATATTTTATTGCAGAAAAATTTGTTACAAACCCTCCTTTTTTACACGATGGGGGTGGGTAACGGTAACAGCACATTTAGTTTATTAATTATCAAGGTTTCAATAAGTAGTATACAAATATTGGTTGTAATACCCTAAGCAGTTCTCATAATATTTCACACAACAGTACTTTTTAGCTCTATCTTTAGGGGTGAATACCACCCTTAATATTTAAGATGGACCCTAGGTTGCTGATGTGAATTATTCTATTTTCACCCAAGGAATAGCCTGCCAAAGTTTGATAAAATGTTTTAGATACGCGTTGTATAATAGTTCTTAGCATGATGAACCTAATAGTTGCTATTACTTATTCAATATATCTGAATATTATATTTGGCTTTGTTCCCAATTATCAGTTACCACATTCTACGTGTGGCTGTACTGTGCACGTATTTAACTTGGGATGATCCCCCTGAAGTTACCTAGACCAGATTGTTTCAGTTCTAAACTTGGCATTACCAAGTTAGTCAGATTATTGGTGATGTCAGATACCAAATAAGCCACAGCACCCGACGACCTCACACTGTTAAAGCGAGTTAACTCTGCTAATGTGGGATTAATTAGAGGGCAAATTGCATTTTTGTACACTCAACTAACCACGTGATGTGTGACGCACGGATTGGGAATCATGAATCGGTAAACCATTCACTTGGCATTAATTTATGTGCCTCAATTAGCAGTTCGGTTCTAGAGTTATTCCATCACATTTAACAACATTTCTAAAAAATATTTAGTGTAAACATTTGAATTACAAATTCAATAGTATCTTGTTTACTGATAAATTAACATCAATTATAGGAGTCTTTACATAAATGACACTACATGACATTTTATGACGTTAGTTATGTATTTCTTCATGCATTTATAGACCTGCCACTTTTTACGAATGGCGTTAATTTTATCAACTGTAAGTAAAGTAATAATTTTCGTCCCTATTGCTCACTCTATATTTATTTTTAATATATTTTAAAAGTTTCTTTTTATGGTGATTCGGCTATATACAGGGTGTTTTTATAAGTTTCCAGCTGTTTATCCTGTAAGATATGTAATATACGAGAAATATTTTTGAACAAAAGTTGTATGGTTTTGAGGGTGAAAGAGGACAGTACTATTCATTTTTGATTTGGTATAATTTTTCAAGGTTAGTTAAGGGTTATTAAAAAAAATATTTAAACCTGTAATAATTTTAGCGGCATCCGGGTCCACGCAAACAAAATTTTGTGTGAAACCATTTTTATTTAATACCTATTTTCAAATATAACTGACAAGATACATTATAACATTATTTTATTTACAATTAAACAGTATTAATTTACGATATTATTGTTTTATTATCACATAACATGATCAAACACACAAAAACAATAATTTATAAAAATTATCTTCATTATTTTCAATGCAATACTAAAGTATATCTACGCATTAGCGTCTGACATTTTGAAAAAAATCTAGGAATATTTCTTCAAGCTGTGGTAATCCTTTGACGGTTGTGTTAAACATAGTTTTATAAACAATAGACTGTGAACACATTATGGATATGATCCCCCAATGGGCTTCTGGACGCGAAAGTTTGGCGGAAGGCCTTGACTTGGTCATTCACCTCTGAGCCACATTCCCTTCTGATATGGTTGTGTGGTTTTTGCAATCCAGCTGCAATTTCTATTTATTCAAAATTCATCTTTTTGGGATCATATCTGGGAGGGGCATTGGTTTATGAGTTCAAATAGCTTTGGTCACCTTCAGAGGATAAATGATGGTTATAAATTAAATCTTTAACTGTGTGTTCTTATCGTGATTAAGATCTCAGATCTAAGGAGGATGGAATAGTTTAAGTGTAGAGAAGTAAAATCGTTATATGTAAACTAAGAATTTAGAAGGTTGTTATCTCCTAGCATCAGTATTGATTAGACTAAGCTCTTAGCAATGGTAGAGTTCCCTTTTACCCCTATATTATGTCTAATGTGCCCTCAACTCAATCGTAATCTAGTATTTGGGAAATAACCACAAAAAGATTAAACCAAAATACAAATGTGAGAAATCAAAACTATCAGGTGGACAGAAGACACGCCATTGAGGCTCATTACTTGAAATGTACAGTAATCATACCAAATATTGAGAACAAATATAAGTGTGAAAATAGCGTTAATAGCTTTTCAACAAAAATAGGGGTATCAATTCAAGATATATCAGTGAATCCAGCCATAAGAAATAAGAAAATAAAAGATAGATTTGTCTCTATGGAGATAAAGGTAGGTGGAAGCCCATCTTGCTAGTCAAATGACGAGTTGAAACAACTAGATATCTAGTCGAAGAAATTTAGAGGGTTTAAAAACTTAAATATCCATCCTAGGAACTGTATATTACATATACTATGTCCGGATACATCTAGATTCTGATCGTATTGATGTAAATGGATTATTATGGCTCATCTTGAAGAAATAAAAAATAAAATTTAATATTAATAATTGATTATGAGATACCATTAAGTCTGGCACAGAAAAATTTTGAAGATGAAGAAGATATTAAATACAATGGTACCCACTCCTCAAAAAATATTTAATATAGATGTAGTTCCTATTAAAGAGAATGAAATAAGAGAATCTGAAGTTCCTGGATCGGTGTAAAATATACAGGATCTAGTCTGGTATAAAAACTCGGAGTTCTAGAAGGTATTATTGAGCCTGAACCCATGTATATAGCAATAACTGACCTTGAAATAGAGAGTGGTTTAACCGAGAAGAATGAAATAGAGGAGCGGAAGTTTATTATAGAATAGAGTATGGAGAACATCTTGAATGATAGGCGACTTATAGTCCTTTCTATTAAAGTTCCATGCAGTGCATCATCCAACAGAACCAGGATATGATTATGAGGTTAGGATAGATACAATGATAACTACATTTACTGAATTTCTAAAAGGTGCCCTAAATCTTGCACGACCAACTAAAGGGACTAGAATAACACCCGTAAGTGTGGGAGATCCATCAGTATATTGAAAAAAGGCGATTAAATATGGAGCAATGGAGAAATCTTTTAATAAATGCCCTTAAAAATTATCAGAGTTAGTGGTTGAAGATAGAATGGAATAAATTGTGGATCCATAAAGGCCTAGTGATAAAGATAATACCCTCTTCAATGGTCGAATGGTCTAAGGTATCACTATCGTGATGATGATGGGGAGATAGAGGCTTGAATCCCGATCGGGTCTACTGAGGGTGGTATTACCTAAATGGTTTTCCACTCTCATTCCAGGATGATTGCGGCTAGATTACCTCTAAATTAGTTATTTCCTAATACTTACCCCAATAGAGTAATTTTCCTATTTTCGTATAACCAGAACCGGAATTAAGACACGGTGATGAAAATTAAATTAAATTAATGAGTATTTTTGCCATGTTTATCAAGAACTCTGGGATTTAGACGGACACGCTGAGTTAGATAATACTTTCATTTATTTGGGAAGTATAATTCCTTTTGGTTATACCTCGAATAGCGTTAAAATTTAAAAGTTAGTAGGCCTACTCATAATAACGCAAGGCTAAACACATTTTTTTCCACTCTGTTATAACCTGTGTATTTGTATTTGTATCAGTTACCAAGAATTGTTGATTAAAAATACTGTCTGCCCACCCTCTCTCTCTTTCTATCTCTCTCTCTTTACTATCCAGTTAGTTCACTCGAGGGATGATGGTGAAATAACCGAAAACATTGTTTGTAAAGGTTGGAATAAATAATCTAGCTAGCGGCGTACCGCGGGATAGAACGAGATGCAACTTGTCATACAGTTGTGTATTGTGGGCGAGTCCAAATCTAACAAAAGCAATGACGGACTCCATTAAATACGAGATTGTCAGTGTACTGTACGAGACAGACTGTTTGTTATACGTGCATTATAGTTTTGAATATCAACTTTTAGAATAATATCAATCATAAAACAATATATGTATTCATAATGTAGTTCAACTCCGATATAATAGCAGTTATTCATGTATTCCTCTTAAACCTTTTTAAATAATGATGTAATTTATCAAAAGTTACGGTTTACTAATTCCATTTAAAATTAATAAAATATTATAGTACAATTAATTGAGAATTAAAGATATACATCTCTTAAATAATGTTTAAATATTAATCCTTTATTGGTTTGAATTGTGATACAAAACTTAAAAGTAGTCTGACTAACACACAATGTCAAAATAGAGATATAATCTTACCAAGTTTTAAAAGCTGATATTTAATTTGAAGATTAGGATTTTACTTATCTATAAAATATTATTTGAGCCTTGCTTGTTGGTGCTGAAAAAAATAAAATAATAGTGACACAACATAAATACTTAGTTGTTGAAGGGTTATACTTAGATCTAATCAAAACTATTTTAGCATTATTTTACCGCATATACCCCGTTTATATTTTTCTGCCCCACATAACCTTCTCACCCATTTCATCCAATTTTCACTTTTGCACTTTTTACAACTATTAAATATTTTATCCCTCTTTGCACCAAAATAATATTCTTTTCACCCCTTTTTTTTACCTTAGTGCTCTTTTTTACCCTTTAACCTTATTTACCGCTTATACCATTTTTAATTCTTTTTACACTGTTTACCCTCTTTTTGGTCCTTTCGCAACTTTTTTTTAAATAGTTTACTATTTTTATTTATTTTAGCCCGTTTAACCTTTATACTATTTTATTTTGATTTATTAAATTCATGCTCGTTTTAGTATTATTACCCTTTTTAAATTTTTGTTTTATTCTTCTGTATCTGATTTTTTTTTCATTTTGACCCTTTTTAGAAGTTTTTGGATTTTTGTTCCCTTTTTAATCCTACTGCCCATTTAAATTAGTTTTACTTTTTACTCTTTTTACCATTTTTTTCCTTTATTGAACTTTTTACACTGTTTTACATTAATTGCTCACCTAAGTCTCGGATAAATATTTTAGTGTAGAAAGGTGTAAAAAAATATATAAAATGTCATCAATGGTGATGATAGTAAAAAGTAGATATCTAGTTTAAAAAAATCTAAAAAAAGGATAGAGGCGTAATCATAAAGGTTAAAATTGATAAAGAATGATTTTAAAATGTTAAAAAGGGTAAATAAAATTTAAAATTTAAAATTCCGCCTCCCAGGTTCATATATTAGTACACAAAGTATTTCATAACCCACATTCCACAAATGATTGAAATGTATAACTAAATAATTTTTTATTTATTAATTAAAAAATATCTTAACTTCAAAATTACATATTTGAGGTGCACATGTTCGTACACAGTGGCTAATAATTTATAAAGTTCAGACCTATGCATGAATTATTATTATTAGCACTGCGTCTTACTACCCGTTCGGGCTATACGCACTACATAAATTAAATATGGCGCAACTCTTGTAAGAAACAAACAAACTCTTCATTTTATGAATATGGTTTTTGCAGTCCCATTTTGAAATTTGAAGTTTTCAGGCTGTTTTTGTTAATTTGGGGTAGTCCCTTAAACTTAATGCAGAGTTTAACAATTTAAAGTGTTTTTTTTCTGTTAGTTTTGAATCCCCTTTCTCATTTCACACCCTCCAGCTTTTCTATATCAAATTTTAAGACCTGTTTGATTATTTGGAGAGTTACCTCTTTCTACCTTCGATATTTCAATTATATACATTCCTTGGTAATCTTTTACTATAGTTAAACCCTCCCCCCCAAAAAAAATTCTTGGTTCTGCTTGTATATTTCTCCTACATATTATCTTCCTTAGCCTCACTCTATTATCGTAGATAAAATTCGTATATCCGGCGAGGTTAAAACGCGAGAAATAAACAAATAAAACACTGATGCGTTATGTTACGGTTTGTATTTCAGGAGAGACTTCTGTTATCTGTTCTACCAGAACACGTGGCTGTCAAGATGAGACAGGACCTGGGCTCAGCGAAGGACAGTCAGTTTAAGAAGATTTACATGAGCAGGCACGAAAATGTCAGGTAATTATAAACGACTTGAAAACTGGAACTATATATATATATATATATATATATGCAGAGATAGAGAAATACATAGAGAAATAAAGGAAGAATAAATTTTAAATAATCATCTTGTTGACATAATCTACTTAAAATAATTAACAACCTACAGTAGAATCACAGTCATAAGTTTTGAACTATAATTAATTATATTTACACCTTTTATGAATTTGTATAAAGGTGTCAATTTCTCGTCTATATGATGACTTATTTGTCAAAATGGCGCTAACGATTATATATATATATATCAGTTGAATGGTTTATATTACAAATATTATTTTATATTTGTTTTCCAAAGAAAAATTCCTTTGAAGTTGGTTAAATTGTTTTAGAAAATTGGGAATTTATCGATAAAAAATGTACAAGATTGTCTTAGATTTTTTTTAAATATCTTATATATGAGCGACCTTTATTCTTCGGAAATCAACAGTCGAGTACATTTTACTGTGCAGATGTAACGCTTTTCCAGGTGAGAAGTCCAATACATGAACTGACTCGTTTATAAGTATCAGAAAGGTGTCACAAGCCTACTTCTTATCATTTCCTTGTGAATATTGGAAAATAATTCAGAAGAACTAATGAATTAATTATTAATTCAACTAACCATGTAATGCGTCAATTCTGATTCAGAATTCAAAAAAATAAGATCTGTCATCTCTCGCAGTGTACTCTAGTCGTGATAACATACCGGTCACATCGATTTCATGGGAAGGGGGGGGGGGGG